>JAJOZX010003521.1:0-225000 GCA_023014485.1 Bathynomus jamesi | reverse complement strand
TTACTATACATATGTATATGTATATATATATATATATATATATGTATATATATGAATATGTATGTATGTATGTTTATTTTTGTAACCTATATATTGCCTTGATCTGTCCTTTCACTCCAGTGTTCCTGAGGATGTCATTAGACGAAAGCGCTTGAGCACCCCTTTGTGTTTCTTTTTTCCTTCGTGGTTTTATTCATCATAAATACTTTTCACGTGTCACTTTCGTGAAATAATTTTTCATATATATATATATATATATATATATATATATAGTCATTATTATACTGTATTTGCTTCTAATTTATTTTCCTATTTTGCTTAACGCTGAAATTTAAAGGAAATTTATGTTAAGCGGTAATGAATATTTAGCACAGAATTATTAACCGTTTCTAATTTATTTTCCAGCTTACATAATTTACATCGGGTGACGAACCTTCGACATCACATATATATAAATATTACATTCGGAATTCCATAAAAGACGGTATTTTTATAAAAATTACATCACCAGACAAATTTGCGTAATTTTGTTTAATTAACGTACAGAACTAATCAGACATTTGCAGCATTTTTCATGTTTTACTGACAATTATATAACTGAAAAACATTCCGTCTTCCTTTAGAGTAATTGTTTGACATAAATTCATATAAATAATATTAAACAGTTACGGGAGATGAACTCCCGACCACAATATATATATATATATATATATATATACTTATTTTATACTTATGTTACTTTATGACGATTTCAACGACGATTCAGGATCGACCTGCGGTCGACCCCTCTGCAACATTCGGTCTCATTTATGGGTTTTGGTGAAGGACAGAAATGCTTTCTGATCTGCTCTCGTAGCCAACCACGCATGGCTGGTCAGGGACTTTGCACAGGAATCTGTCCAATTGGTTCTTGAAATTACTTTAAAATTTTCACTTTAGCGTTAAATTTGTTTCCTACTTTTCAATCGCTTTTCAGTGCTTTGCTTTAAAACTTTCACTTCTCTTTAAATTTTCTTACTTTTTTTTAACTTTCCTTCTTAAACAGACAGCCTCGTCGGAACCAGCCAGTCTTTTGCAGTTTGGTGTCCTTTGTATTCCTTTTATATTGTTATATATGGGAATATAATAAGGTAATTGTTTAATTAATCAATGACCAATCTGGCATAGAAACAAAAATTGTTCATGGAAACAATCGCTTGAACGCGGGAAATGGCCGCTTCTCTTTTCGTTTGTGAAAGGAAAATTTGTTAATTTCTTAAGTACAGTAATTTAAGAACAGATATATATTATATATCCGTATAATTTAACAATAAGACAGTGAATTCATTTGTTTGTTTAATTGTGTACAAATTCGAATAACAAATACCATACGGGTTAGCCCAAAAACTAGATGAAAAAAATAAATTGAATTCTGTACATGTAAATGTTAAAAACGACCTAATAGGCATAGCGGGATTTGACTCGTGATTTCCTCGTATCCAAAGAAAGAAAATGAGACGCCGTATAATTAAGAGTACATTTATGTAAGGAACAATTCCTTAAGGGTTAAAAATCATTCACCTTTGTAATTACTTCTTTGTAATATGTTGTTTTTTTCTAAAATTATGTAAGTGCCATGGAATGAATTAATTAGAAAGTTGATTCAGAAAGTTAAGTAAATCTTGTGTCTGGCAGCGTAAAGCCCAAACCCCTATCAAGGGATGGAAGTATTGTACAAAAAACAAAATTAGACCTACATGCACTTAATGAGAGAAATCTAATACCCAAATATTCTGTACAGCTACTGAATGACGTGTCATAAATTTCATGATAATTAATTAGAGACGGGATTGATGTGATTGAGGAACACAAAAATCTCCTTCAACGTTGAAGGCAGTAAAACAGAACGCCTTTTAGGGGTTAATGCAGCATTTTTGGGCGTGATTTTTTGAGGTTCTATTAGGAATCCGTGTTAACATTCGTGAGGCTTAATAAAAGAATTAGTTCACCTTAAAATTAAACAAAGAAAATGTGTCGCTCACAAAGTTGAATATGCACAAGTAAAATTGTTTATCCCTACGATCAGTAGAAAATGGAATTCGTTAATTTTCTCATACGCAACTATATAAAATATATAGTTCCCATAACAGTATCCAATAAGAGAGTATTATTTAAAATTGTAACGTACTTATAAAGGGTTATTCTTCTTCACAAAGGAATGTTGTCACTACCAATCAGATAAGTAATACAATTTAAAATATATTAGCCAGGGTTACCTTAATTGTCTTGTGTATTATCATTACTGCTGTCATCAGATAGGCACCTAACAATTATAACTTAAAAAATATTTAACCATTTATTCTAATTGTCTTATGCACTGTAATTAATGCGGTCAAAAGACGAAGAAGGTACACAGTGGTAACTCCAAATAATATTCTAACCATATTATTTTATTGTCTTGTGCAATTTCTGGATCTAAAATTCTAAAGGTAAGTCAGTTGTCTCAAATTTTATTTCTTTAACATATTTAATTGATGTCAAAATTTTATTTTTACGTTGTAATTTGTTCAGTGTTTGACGAATATATTATTTTCGTAAAAAGCTTTGCAATTATTTTCCTCCACGGAAGTAACAAAAACCTAAACTGTTACGTGATTGATTTGAGCCTCAAAACAGGCGTAAATATAAAATATACTGTATATGATAAACAAATCATAAAATAGTAAACCAAAACCTAGTAATATATATATATATATATATATATATATATATATATATATATATATATATATAATAAATAAAAAACAGTTGTACAGTAGATAAAGCGGATCACTTTAACATATTGCTTCCCAGGAACCTCTCTTTAACATATTGCTTCCCAGTGTATATCACTTTAACATATTGCTTCCCAGTGTTAATCACTTTAACATATTGCTTCCCAATATTTAGGATGAGGAGTACGATAAAAAATGTTCGCTTTAATAAAGTAAAGGCATAAAAAGTAAATCATAACATGTTAAAATATTAGAATGAAAGTAAATTTATTAGAATTGTTGCGCTATATGGTCAGTTTTGGTCACACAAAGTAAAAAATGGATTTCGGAAGAATCGGTCACGCCACATCATTTGCCACAAGTACGAGTTGAGTAGCTCCTTTTTGCATCCTTTCATTATCTTTATATGGTATTTATATTTGTTCCAGTACAGTAAGATTCAATAGTCTGGGTATGAACTCCAGTTTCACGATTTTTAGGTATTTAAAATCATTTAAAATTAAATATAATTATATAATTTTAATATTATATATATATATATATATATATATATATATATATATATATATATATATGCCCGGTTAGGTTAGAGATTGGTAATCTAGGCTGGGGGGAAAGGTCTTCAGGTGGATCCTACATATATATATATATATGCCCGGTTAGGTCAACTGAATGCTCGGTTAGGTCAACTGAATGCCATGTTAGGTCAACTGAATGCCCGGTTAGGTCAACTGTACGCCCTTGACGATTGGTTAGGTTAAGTCGTGATATTCTCGTTAGTTTTGACAGTAAACTAACGAAAATATCACGACTTAACCTAACCAATCATTAAGGGCGTACAGTTGACCTAACCGGGCATTCAGTTAACCTAACCGGGCATATATATATATATAGGATCCTCCTGAAGATCTTTCCCCCCAGCCTAGATTACCAATCTCTTTCTAACCAACCAACCTTTCTCTTTTTAACATTGCTTCTCAGTGTTATTCACTTTAACATATTGCTTCCCAGAGGGATCACTTTAACATATTGCTTCCCGAATGCTTTGGGAAACAATATGTTAAAGTGATCCGATAAAGCAAGAACGAAGAACCTGATATTATATATGCATCCAGGTGAGACTGGAGAGTTGAAAGTTATAAAATTATAGAATTATTAAAATTTAAAGTTAAAAATTAAATTAAAACTTAAAATTTATATCATTATAAAATCTTAAAATTAATGATTATAAAGTTTGAAGGACTATGAGAATAGCAAAATTATAACATAATAAGGATTATAAAATTTAAGTTCAGAAGTTTTAATATTATAGAAACTTAAAATTTAAATTTAAATTAAAAATTAAAAATTATATTATTTTAAAATCTTAAATTTAGATTTAAAGAATTTGGAGGACTGTGAGGAATAACAGAATTATAGAACCATAAGGATTATAAAACTCTAAAATTTGAAGTGAGATTACCATAGTGGATTAAAATACTAAATCTTGAAGATTAGTATTACTAATCTTCAAGATTAATTTATATAAGCGATTTTACACATATACTTTGGTCTCCATTTTAAGAGATTCCAATGTTCACCACCACCTTTGACTTTCCCCCTATTTCACTAAAATCCCTGGTGAACTAGCTTACAAATTTTTCTATACTAAGTGTTCTATAGCAGATTGTACAGCACCCGACTCGTATCCCCGATCATCTTGGAGATCAGCCCAACATTCTGGATTCATTTCTTACCTCTCATCATTTTATTCTATCTAAACTATGATATCGCTATTATAACGGACACTACTCTTCTGAACTCTCTAACTGCATGCCTCCTAATTTAAGGAGAGCACGCAGCACCAGACCTTCGACACTTTCTCATTCCTTTTCTGTCCAACTCTCTTACGCAAGGGTTAATCGGTATTTTCAATCTTTCCTCTATTCAACTGGTGAACTCTGAAACAATCTTCCTTAATCCATCTTTCCCCGTGTCTATGACCTTCAATCTTTCAAACGCAATTGTCTAGGCATCTCCCAAACCTTGGACCTTGATTTTGGCTCACTTACTCTTTTATGGGTGTGGAGCTTTTGCGTGCGTTCGCCCTTCGCCCCTCCTTCCTGCGTAAAAAAGACGCAGGCCTTGTTTGTTGACAATGAAATTGTATTTTGAGTTTTATTTCAAATTTTATTTTAAAAGGCACATATAAGAGTTACAACTGTAACGTTATCAATTAATACAAACTCTCTCCAAAATTTACAAGTTTCATAAAAAATATACAGGGTGTCCATAAATTATTCACCCCATTATAAGCCTTAATAAATTCGTTATTATAGGAGCTATCTTAAAACGGTTTGCGGCAATTAATAACACAACTCAAGATATTTTTGTTTTAATTCAGTAAACCTCCACGTGAGCCCCACTGGTAGCACGCAGAACATCAAGGCGATAGATGATTTCGTTCCAAACATTAAGAAGCATGTCTTGCGTGATGGAAGCTCATGTCTCTTCAATCCGGTGTCTTAATTCTGTGATGTTATTAAACTTCTTTGCATACACTCTGTCCTTTGTGTAGCCCCATAAAAAGAAATCCAGAGGCGTGATATCCGGGGAACAAGGAGGCCATGGAATAGGGCCATCTCGCCCGATCCAACGAGAAGGGAACTTTTCATTGAGGAACCTCGGCACTTCTAATTCCCAGTGTGGCGGTGCCCCATCATGCTGAAAGAACACACGGGGCTACATATCCTCAAGATGAGGTGCAGCATACCATTCAAGCATATCTAGGTAATTTGTAGCCTTCACAGTGTTCTCATGGAAGAAAAATTGCTTTCTCCTTCACTGTCGCCATTTTACCCCTAGTGGATGTTCTGCGAAATAAAGAAAAAAATTCTTGAATTGTGTTATTAATTGCGCAAACCGTTTTAAGATAGCTCCTATAATAACGAATTTATTAAGGCTTATAATGGGGTGAATAATTTATGGACACCCTATATATAAAATCCTTCATTCTTACTAAAGGTTGTTCCATTTACTGTAAATGGAACCACTGGGAGTAATTAATAATGTAATTTTTTTCAGATTTGTGAGGGTAAACGTAATAAATGTAATAAGTGTAAAAGTAATAAAGTTAAGGTAAGGTAATAAAGTTAATAAAGGTAAATAAAGGTTGGAGAGGATATTGGTACCTTTATCACCTTTATTTACATTTATTTCCTTTATTACCTTACCTTACCTTTATTACCTTTATTACGTTTACCCTTTCAAATATGGAAAAAGGACATTATTAATTACTCTCAATGGTTCCATTTAAATGGAACACCCCCACCCAATGAATCTCCGTCCCTGTCGATATATCGGAATTAAGCATAAATCCAACGATGTCTTCTTGGGCAACTTCAACACTTCAAACTTTGCGTATGTGCCTTTAAATGTTTTACGCGTAAATAAATCCGTTTCCATATCTTTTTGAATTATGATACGTCCATTAAAAGCCGTTATCACCGATCTAAACCTGTTAATTTCATTCAGGACTTGGTATTCCAGATAGAACATTACACTAATAGGTTTTGTTAAAGGCTTGCTAAACTCTAATTTCAATGAAAAATGTCCTTGTTTTTGAAAATTTTTGTGCATGCATGCATCAGAACAATGGTCAGCCGAAATGTCGAATGCGTAGACCAGAGCTTTCCAAACTTTTAACGTTGGCGACAAACTATTTAAGCATAACAATTTTCACGACACATTAATTAATTTTTGTTATCAAATATCAAATATCAGATAATTTTTCTGTAGGTGGTTTATCTTGCCGATTTTGTTGAAAGAAAAATCAAAATTTTCAAAATACAAAAAACACTAATGTGTCGCGACACACCAGTTTGGAAAGCTCTGGCGTAGACACTAGTCCTGTTTATATGTCGTCTATTGATGCACCTATTCCAACATCATTAGACCAGTTTGTACCAACAAATAAGTTGTGGAAGGCTGGCGAACGCAATGAAATTTCACTATATTTAGAGTAATCCGTTTTCAGGCCTCACCGACAGACGTCCCATTCACCAACAACGCTATACATTTTAAGTTAAAATGTTCAAAATTAAATGAAGAATTTTTATAGTTGCCTGAAACAGTGTCATGATCAACCATTGCCACAAATATTATAATTATACCACAAGTATTGTATATTTTGTTAAGCTTCAGTTGGGTTTGATTTATAGGATATTTAGCCGTCGAACTCAACAACGGTCTTTCAATCTCTATTTCTTTAACTGTATATAATTTTATACTGCGGATACTGAGACACATCTCAATAATGTGAGATACCAAGGGTTTAGAGGCCTCTTCACCATCCTCAGGGAAATTTAACATATCTCGGGAGTCCATGCAGATGATTTTAATCCTCATCCCAGACCCACTCATGAGAAGTCTATTCTGAAATGAGAAGTCGCTGTGTGGATGCGCGTAATAATAAAAAATCCTTTTTTTTTCAGAATTTTTAAATTTCTCTTTTACATCTTTTTCTGTTTCAGTGTTATAATACCCTGAGGCACTCAACTGGGTTTCCATGGTATCTTTAGATTAATTTAGAACATTTTCCAAGTATGCACAGTAATGATAGTAGTTGAACCCTGCAGAGACATTCAGTTGATTTAAATATACATCGCAGTGAGTGATCATTGTACTAAAAATGTTAGTTTCCATGTAGATTGGGTATTCGTCCTCAGAATCTGTCCCATCAGAGTACGCTAGTCGGACTTTTGTACACATATACTGTATATATTTTGCTGGGACCGTAAACGAATGAGCTTGCAGTGGTTATAACGAATTCTGTAGGAGCGGGTAATGATCCAACTTTATTGAGGGGATTAATCGTGACGTAATCGGATTCCTCATTAGATGTCTGAATAAGTAGAATACTAAAAAGGGAGAGCTCTGATTTACAGCATTCCTCCCTGTGTGGGTGGACTAGCTGCGACATGTTGAACTGCGTCGAGCGATTACCAGAACCTTACTTACACTGTAGATTCTAGAACCACACAATTACCTATGAGCGATAGCTGATCAAGATTGTCGTTAAAGAGTCAACCGTAGGCCTCAGTAGTGTGAGCGCAAAAGAAGAGAGTTCAATGAAATTGCAAATGTTGATCACTGTTGCAAAGGAAATATTGCATAATGTTATGCAACAAGAGGGAGGGGAATGGTGCATGTTACGCAACAAAAGGGGGGGATGTTGCAAGCGCAACAAGGGGTTATGCAACTTGGAGGTGGAGTTATTCCCCAAAAGAAAGAAAGGAGAAGGAGAGAGGAAGAGAGGTGTTCGCCTGGCAGGAATCAAGCGCATATTAAGACTTCAGCCGAGCGGCCGTTGTCTTCATATGTTCCTAATCAGCCAGTTGGCTTATCTGGCTGAGCTGCCAGATTGCGATATTTATTTAATTAAAGCATATATTCAGGCTTAATCCGCCAGTTAGCTTAACCAGCCAGTTGATTTAGAAGACGTAAATGGCTTGTTCAGGTGTACATTATTAGGGCTGAGTTGCCAGATTGCATTTATTTATTTAATTAAAGTATATATTGTTGTGACGGCAAATTTGCGTGCCGAAATCTCTTACAAGAATAGGAGCAGAAATTTTAGTTTTAAGATTTTGTTGTTTAAATCTCTAAAGCAAGGTAGTTTAGAGTATGGTTATTGAAGAATATCAATAGGTTTCTTGTTATAGGGTTAAAAATAAAAATGTTTCAGATTGTTTAACGTTCGTTCGATTTTTATTTTTGTATTCTCACGTTAATGGTATAACCTAGAACACCCTTGTGTAGAGATTTATGGTAGGGTCGAGGAGCGGCCCTAGATTCAAAGAGAAGGGAAAACAAGCTGGCCAGGTTCAGATGTAAAATGGTTTGTTTTCTTTTCGCTTCGTGGTTAAACTTTAGAAAAACCGACTTCGAACCCACTTGTTAAATTGGACCATGACGTTGGTCATAAATTTGAGAAACCAAGTGGCTTCGAAGAAAGAACTTTCTTTTAAGTTGTTTTTTAAGGAAAAGGAGGAGCTTTGTTTTTGGAAGGGAATGTCAATGTCCAATCAAAGGACAATGATTCTTATAACACCCAGTGAGGGAAAAGAAAAGCTCCTTCTTTCCTTATGTATGAATGAAAGCTTTCGTAGGGACGACCTTATGTAATGAAAATGTTTTTGATAGGTCATTCAGAATATTGTAAGGCGGAGTCCTTGAAATTTTAAGGTGTAACTTAGATTTCTAAGTTAGTTGTAGTTCGGTCCTGTAAAAATAAAGTGGCTTGTAAAGAATGAATCTTTAGGCTCTGTGGCGTGATTGAAAATTTCTAAGTTGAGTTAAAACTGTTTCACGTTGTACTTAAAATTTGAATTGCCTTTGTTTACGCAAACTTGTGTGTAAGAGCTTTATTGTTAGCGGTCGGAAAAAAAAAAAGAACTTTGTGGAATTTCTTCTAATTTAATTTTGTTCAAATTAAATGTTAAACTTTAAAGTGCGACATATTAGGTTTCCTCAGGGAAGCGTCAATATCTTGTGTTGAAGTTGGTCCTGTGGAAACCCGGGAAGTTAGTGCATGACCATTCAGTTATGGTGAGAAGAAATCTAATTTATTGACGGACATTTTTCCTGGAAAAATCTGCGGAACTTGCGCAGAACTGTCGATAGTAAATCTCCCAAATTTTTGTAAGTAAACTTCTTCTTAGATTACAAATTTTAATTTAGTGTTGTTTTTAAAGTTACACGCAAATAAAAAAAACCTCCGTATAAATGTTTTTTGAGACTTAAATACTTGCAAACATTTTCTTTAAATTAAGAACTTCATTTTTTTAAACAAAATTTGTAATCGTAATCCGCATATTTCTTTCAATTTATGTCTTAATTGGAGTGAAATTAAATAAACTTTATAAGAGGGAGTGTGTCGTTTTTATGCTACCTTGCAATAGGCCTCTCTTGTAAGCTGAGGGTAAATTAACATTGAAAGTTTGAAAGTCAAAGTGGGCTTCAAGTAAGCCGAGGGAAACTACGCGTATAAAATTTAAAGGCCATCCGAGTGGATAGGCAGAGTCATCCTGAAATAAACGAACACGCGCGTAAGAAATAAGTGCAATCGGAAAAAGGTGCGCAACACATAAATTAAGGGGTTGCGCACAACATAGATGGTGTCAGTGAAGTGAAATCGAAAAAAAAAAGTGCGCATCACATAAATGAAGGGGATGCGCACAACAGTATTCTGGCTTAACCAGCCATTTGACTTCGAAGGCGTAAATAGCTTGTTCAGGTGTACATTATTGGGGCTGAGTTGCCAGATTGCGTTATTTATTTAATTAAAGCATATATTCTGGCTTAACCAGACATTTGACGTAGAATACCTAGAAGGCAGATATATATATATATATATATATATATTTCCTTTTTATCTGCCAGATTGCGTTATCCTGATATTTTTGACAGTTGGCTTAGAAATCCGTCAGCCGTTTTAGAAGGCAGCCATTTGATATAATTAAATGTCGTGTACAATCAAAAGAATTGAATAAAACCCCATTACATCATTCTGTTTATTTAGACGAATTAATGGATTCAATTTCACGAAATATGTAGAAAATAAATATACATTCAAACAATGGAATATATATGATCAAAAATAATACTAACATAAGAAATACGAACGATGAATATATAAACAAAATAGAAAAATATACAATCAAATGATGGAATATATATGATGAAAAAATAAAATAATAATAGCATAAGAAATACGAACAAGGAATATATATATATATTATATATATATATAATCAAAAATATACAAAACGATGTAGTATAACCATCAATATATTAGTACAGGAAAAATATACATATATATATATATATACAGCTATATTAAATACTTAAATATATTGAAAATAAATATACATCAAAATACTTTATGTTCTACGGCGCAAAACATCAAACTCACGCGTGATCGAGTGTACAGTTACATCATTATTGCTTTGCACTATACGGTAAATACGTCCAACCATTACTTCACCGCTGAAGGTGTAGGGTCGCCTATACTCGATATAAATGGCCTTCATGTCGTTCAACACTATTTTTTGCCCACTTTACATTCGCTTGGCAAGTTATCTTTAAACACGGCTAGAATACAATCAAAAGCACGCACAAAGAGGTCATCGTTAACTACAACATCATTATTAAATACAAGTTTATAAACACTCCTTTCCATTCGAGGGTTTTTTCTTACCGTCCCAAGCTTTCCAATCGTGAACTCCTCTTCACTCTGCATAGCAGCAATTCAGATAATCTTCAAAGTCGTAACGAAAGCTACTCATTATATAGATACAAATCTTCAGGGTGAACAGTGTAGGCGAGCTCTGCCCTGTACCGCTCAAGTGCACTGTACCAAAGTTCGGAATATTTCAAAGAGTCTAAAGCTTTTAAATATGCAACCAGCTCTAGACCATTCTCGCCTTGTTCATTCCCACATTCGATAAATCCGTCGAGCAGAGCGGTATATGCGTATTCAACAACCGTTCAAAATAAATCATATCCATAACACGAGCGTCTAATATAGGCTTCAGCTTGCGAAATCCTACGATTTCAAACATTCTGTCGAGGATGAAACGGTTTCGCGTAGGGACAAGAACGTTATTATCAGATGCATTCTTCCACATCAGTCGTATATCAATGCATGGCTGATCGTTATTTATACACAACGTGCAAACAACGGCATATGAAGAGGCATCGATAATCTGTTCTCTTCTTGTACCTACACCTGCAGGTATTTTATAACGGTCTTCTCCCCACTTCTGAACTATCACGAAGACTCTATTCATCTCCTCAACACTTAAATAAATAACATTACGTTTGCTTGCTTGCCTACAAGTCGTTTCAAGTACATAGTTAACGGCACCGGTTTCGCGCCTGAACACGCGCAATGACTTCGTCACGGAGACATCGTGCGAGGCGTTGAGAATGCTTCTCAAAGGAAATTCCATTGTATTCGCACGTTCAGTCGGTTCAAGCTCTGAGATGACTATGAGCCACAGGTGGGACGGATCGCCTCGACGGGCGGAGTGAGTCACGCCGATGAAACGTGTACGGGATGTTCGAACTCGTGTGTTTCGGAGGGCTGATGTACACGGGTGGGTGACTCAATGGGGGGAAGCGAGTTACACCATAAACTGCTGAAGCGTGTATGGGTTTGTTCGATTACTTGTGCCCCTTTATACTGGGCAAACAGAATTTTCCGCTACATGAAGCAATTCCTGGTTTAATATTTTATCACTCATCAAACGTTCATTTCCACAAACTAAACATCTTCACAATCCGGTGCACTATTTGAGAGAAACATATGCCCATATTTATCATATTTGTTTAATAAGCGATACTCGTCTCTAAAGTCTGTTAAAAACTCACAGAGACCATTAGCCACAACCTCACTACAAACCTCGTCATGATATATATTAATGTAGTGGTAAAAATACTTAAGATTCTCCATGATGACAAGATTTACATTCTCAACCGTAGGGTACGAGTACTCAGTATGATGTAACATGACATAATATCGCTTGTCAACCACTCATCAAAAAGACTCATTATCCATAACCGCTGCTTATATTCTGAACGTTTTGTTTCTTCTACTTCGCGGTATATGTGAGCTTTTATAAAGGTTAGCTCAACAACATACTTCAGTACATCCCTTGTACTACGAAATCCTACAATGCCCTCGCCAGAATACCCGTAGAGTATTTGAACATCTTGGTCCTTTGCACGGTTCAATGTAGCCTTAAAAATATCAAAGGAGGGTGGAATAGGGAGTTTTTCAGTATCCACCACATCTTGGCACTTTGCCGAATACCACTTCATAAACGTTGAACACGCAATATTAAAGGTAGCCATTACTATTTTTCGTCTACGCGGGAGAACACACGTCTGACCTCAAGGGTATGCAGAGGTGAACTGAGCACGCAGGGATAGAGATATGCTCAGGTAGTGACAGGAGTCACGTGACCGATCTTACAGTGTGCGGAGCTTAGCTTTTTCCTGAACACACACACACACACACACACACACACACACACGTACGTACGCAAAGGAGAAAATGAAACCTTAATTGGAGCAAATATACGTGATAAATAAACATATCGTTAACAATATACAGTGTATATATATACACCGGGTGGGCCTTTTAACTCTGACGGTTTTAATATCCTTATAACTTTTTTGTTTTTTAACCAAATCAAATAAAATTTATAAACAACATATGTACATACATAAAGTTTTTTTTCATTAAGCTGCTTTTATCTATCTGCAGAATTGACGAAATGGCGAAGAAAAACCTTTTGACGTATACGAAAACAAATGCTTTATAACGAAATGTCGTATAAAATAAGCCAAAGTTATTGCGTAATTGCTAGTCTTCCAATATGCCCTGGCCCCCACGCTCTCCCGATCTCACCCCTTGCGACTTTTTTTATGGGCGTTTATTAAGTCGAAAGTCTACGCGACAAGACCAACCGACATTCACGAACTGAAACAGAGAATTCAAGCAGCTTTTGGTGAAATTACGGTCGAAATGCGACAAAAGGTGGCTTTGGAATACAGAGCAAGGCTGCCTATACTGATCGAAAATGGTCGAAATCAAATTGAAGTTTATAACTAACCTTGTCAGTTTATAAAGGTAATTAAATTTATATCCAAAAACACTTTATGTATGTACCTATGTTGTGTATAAATTTTATTTGATTTGGTTAAAAAACCAAAAAGTTATAAGGATATTAAAACCGTCAGAGTTAAAAGGCCCACCCTGTATATATATAAATACAATCAAGGATTAAGGTAACCAAAGGGTACGGTATCATAGGTACCAGACACCTATAAACGCTTCTTATAGGTGTTACGGCATACCTTCGTGCCCCTAAGTTCCTTCACACACCCCATTTTTTGCGCCCGAAAATTGTGCGTCCCCACAGTCAATTAGGGTGGTTCGTCGCCCTCATCTTCCAAGCACACTAGATCCTTCAACGAGTCAAAGCTAACGACTCAACGGCTCGCATGGTTAAGCGTGATACCCTTAGCCTTCACGATATACTTCATATCATCCCCTACCCTCACCCGTACCCCATACTTTTTTGGCCCTGTTGATACAAAAGAGTCTGCGTACGCACCATCACCATACTCATCCGTGATCTTGTCAATTAGCTCTCCGAGGAATTCCCCAATAGCAGGCATATATTCACCCTCCCTCGCTGTGAACATCACGCTATCTGTTTCAGCGTACAGCACCATTCGTCAAAGAGACTGCAGTAGACCCTAAAGTTTGATGCGGGCGTATGCCGTTGTGAAGCTGGCTACAAGTATGTTTCTAACCCGTGAGGTATCTGTGGTCAGTTCGGTGATGTACTTTATTATGTAAGTATTACCTACATTCACGATCTCCATAACCTCTTTATCGGGAGCGTTGGTATAATCCAAGACTTCACTAAAACTTTTTTCCAAATGAACGTTCCCTTTGCCAGTATTCTGTCCAACTTTCCCCCAAAGACTGTTTAGGCACAACTTTGCACTAAAGCGCTTGCCAGGATTCTTAACAATTTGGGATCGGTCAAGGTGTATACCTTCATGGGCACGATATCGCTGAATATAAGCCGTTTTTTCATCTTCGGTATCAATTCCTCGCGGACATCATAATGCTTCTACTTTATCCTTCAAAAAAGCGTTTATATATGGTGTGAAAAGGTTGGGTAGCTTCTGAAACCTCCACACCTCATGCATCTGCAATATTCTGTAGCCATGGCGAACGGCTAGGTCCAGCTCACGGCTTCTATATACACCTCTGATCTTACGCTGGGTGGATGTATGGTTACAATCACCGTTGTTCTCCTCTGCGCACTTCACGCACAGGGGAAACATGAGCTTGTGATCTATAATGACGGGTAGGATCGGCATCCATAAAACGCGAGGGGGGAGCACGTCTACGAAAGAGAGTCCAAAGTAGCGCTCATTCAATTTAGCTGAAAACTCCTCGATGGTTGGTAATGTGGGACCCACCAGTTTTTCAGGCGCACCTACGGGGTACAGATTGTTCTTCATCACGTAGCAGTATAAAGAGCAGAAGTCGTAGTAATGGAGTGTCACGCCCTCCGAACAAGTTGTCAACGCATTTGAGGGGGTCCAGCACCATTGAACGTTTGATGGCCCTTATTTCTTCACGGTACTGGTCATCTGTTTCCATCCGTACATCATACTCATGCTCCCACACGATCTTGTGAGTGAACTGGGAGCCTATAAGTTGATCGCGGTTACGGGTCCATGCGAGGCTGTCGGTGGAGGATCTTCCATAGAGGTCCCCTGTGACGGCACACTCAGCGCGCGGACATCCATGCCACCAGCAGCCGTTAAAGGAATACACAGTCTTCTCACCAGTGGATGGATCCTCACTTAGGCCATCAACCCAAAAAACACGACCATTGACCTTAACGGGTACTTCACCCGTGTTGCGGGAATGTTTTATGTATACCCCGGTCTGTTGCTGTAGGTGTATGAGCCAGTAAATAGCCTTGTGCCCATAAATGCGGGGGTTGTTTCTGTGAATAACTGCTTAGGTGTCTTTAGGCATGAAGTTATTCTTGAACATTGTAAAACATAATGAGGCGATCGTGGTCGCGACTTGCAGCGGATCGCACTTGAAACGGTCTATGTACATCCTTCTAAAGGCCTGGAAACATACGCTAAGTACACGCACATCATTCATGCAATAACGTTCACATTCATCAGCTATATTGCATGGACTAGCTTCATTAAAACTGTTGTAGTAGCGGCCAAAATCTTCACGCTCACTATCACTCAAGTTGGTGCAGTTAAAGTAATGTTTGGGTGGAGGTAGTGTAAAGGAAATGCCCTTTTGAAACTTCAGCGGCTATCCTCATTACCATGGGCAGCTTTGCTAATTTACAAGTTGTGAACAGTAGGGTGTCTTTAAACTGTACATTACCTCTTATCTGCATCTGTATCAGCTTGTTGCCTCTTTTCAAGGGATCACCTGTAAATATCGCAGACAACTCGTGTTCAAGCAACTCCTTATGAGGGAACTGTGTGTAAAATTTCGCTCCGTTATGGGCAAGAATATACAGTCATTTTTTTTAACTTGTCCACTAATTTGACAATATAGGATACAAAGAGTTTCACATGGCCGCCGTGTGCAGTCGTTTTAAAAACGTTTGTCCGTTTTCCACATTTGTGGCACTCGCCACACTCGATCTCCAAGCACTCATCACAGATAGTCTGACTTACGAGTAAATGTGTAATAACCTCTTTGGTTTCAGCGTTCGTGTAAGTTTCTATATCGTAGTACACGGTTATACAAGGGCTATTTTTAGGCTTAACATCTTTCATACAACATACATTCTTCACTCCATCCGCCTTATATTTTTCATGACATGTAGAACATTGAATTTCATCGCATTTATATATGAAATTCCCCCAATTATCCATCATGTGAAACATACCGAACTTACAAATCCTCATTTTCATGGAAGTGCCAATTGATTTATGGAGTTCAAAGCATTTATTATTGAAAAATGTACGTCTACACACATTACATTCCCTCTTCTCAGTTTCAACTACACGACTTTTACATTTGGGGCTTTTACACTGCTCACATACCATGTAGCAATCCTTACAATGTTTCACCATATCATCAGCAAACTCGAGACATCCCTTATACAAATCATGATGCCTTCCATATTTCGATTTTTATCATAACTCGCGTAGAGAGCCCTTATATTACGGATGAGGAGATACGATGTTCCTGACAATCCTAAAATAAGTAGAGGTATTGTACGATCTGTCACTCAGCTTTTAAAAACACAGTCCTACGACGATCATCCATTCCAAATACAACTATACGAACATTCATTTCCTGCTCGACCATTCTCAGCTCTTCAGGATCCATATTACACTCAAATTCAAGCTTTCAATCTGAAGCCAGTTTACGAGCACGCTGCACAACTGTAGGCAGCTAAATTTTTTGCATCCATGTATTTAGCACAGTGATCATATGAGCTAAGACTCTTGCCATAAAGCCATAACCACGATCGACGTTTAAATGCTTTCTGTAAATAACCGGAGAATTGAAATTAAGAGTATAAGGTGTGGCACTATGACCCGCAACCCGGAATACTCTGTCAATATCTACCATGAAGTTGCCCATGTTGAAGGCTGTACTACTTTAAGAGACCTGCATTATACGGCCCCAAGATATATTCTATGTCTACAGCCGCCAAACGTCTGAACGGTATTACTACCCAAAAATCATCTACGTCCCCGTCATCTGACCCGAACTTGAAGGATAACCTCGTCCGGACTTCACGTTCGTCGCGGTTCTGAAGGGCAACTACGCTAGCAGTCCAACACCGTTGCTATACATGGATCCAGGGTCAACCCTGACAACGTACCCATTTCTAGTCAGGGCAGGGGTGGGAATAGCGGTGCGCACCAACTCGAATGTTATACCTTCCTCCACAGAACGAGAAGCTGCTGATGGGGCTGGTTTGGAGAAAGTACCCGGAACTGAACAGGAATAAAGGGGTATATTTGAGGAAGGTATTATTGTGGAGGATGTGTCGTGTAATCTTTATACCTGACGTGGAGGGCCCTTCATCATGCTTCCGCTTTGAACTGTCGCATGCTAAAGGTGTCGCTGGTGAGGGTTCGTCAGCGGGGAAGGATTCTGTAGCTACAAGGCTATCGGGTTCATCTGTGATATCGATGATGGAGGGTTGTACATCGTCGTCATTCACAGTTCTGTGATAGAAGAAAAACAAAATATAAGGAGCAGCACTCAAAATTTGTAATATTTTGTGAATGACCCACTTAAGGATGTGACGTGTTAGAGATGGAATCTGTAGAAAAATTTAGGTTCACAAGCCCCTCCACATGTATTATATCTGGCCCTAGAGGATGTGGAAAAACTGTATTTATGCTTAAAATCATTAAAGATAAGGGGGCGATGTTCTCAAAATTTGTGCACAAAGAATATGGTGCTATTCGACGTATCAGTCAGTGTTCAACGAGTACCAAGATTAAATTTTGTTCTACAAGGGTGTCTATGACGTTAATTCGTTAAAAGGTAATGAGCATACAGTTATTGTAATTGACGATCTCATGTTGGAAATGAATAAAACGTTTGCCGAGACATTTTCAGTGTTCTCCAACCATCTTAACATAAGCGTATTCTTCATCAACCAGAATCTAATGTTCAAAAATAGATACATGCGCGATGTGTCGCTAAATACACAATATCTAGACTTATTCGCACAACGTAGAGATGTGTCACAAATTGGGGTATTAGCCAATCAAATGTTACCAAATCAGCTTAAGGAGTTTTTGGAGGTTTATAAAGAAGCCACAAGTCAGCGTTTTGGATGTTTGCTTTGTGACCTTCACCCGCGAAACACGTTTAGGGTGCTTCTAAGAACGAATATATTCCAAAACGAACCTGAAACGGTGTATATTCCAGAATGACAAATAGGCTGAAAAAATATCGTGAATTAATTAATAAAAATCAATCAACGATTGCCCCGAGCACTGCAACAGATGTTTGTTAAAAATATCGACTCCGACTTTTTAAAATGCATCTGTGAAATCTGTCTTAATGTTATAAAATGTAATGTGCCAATGAAACCCCTCAGAAGGCTCGCTTACGTCGTTACAAGAACATAATACGAGCGCTCGCTCATAAAAGTCAAACTGTGGGTAAGAAAAAGCGAATTATTGTACAAAGAGGAGGATCATTCCTACCCATCTTATTTTCAGTTTTGGGTCCTTTACTGACTAGATTAATATAATGAAGAAGGTGGTTGATTCCGCACGAGGTGTATGCTTCATTGCAAAGTTCAAAGATTCCAGACACGGCTCTAGAACCCCGTAAAAGTAGGCTTAAAAGAATGGAAAGCGAGTTGCTAGCCCTATTAAACAGTGAAAAGTCACCTGATGAGAAAAGGATCTTGTACCAAGAGGCTTTGCAGAAATTTCTTCATGAGTACGAAGATTATAAGAATCCGACAGAGCTCCCCGTGGTTATTAGGCACAGCGCGAGCAGCGCTGAGCATGGCGACAGGACCTGGGCCCGACGTTAGAGATGACCAACCAAAGAAAACGGAAACAACACATCGAACATGTGTTAAAAAACAGTCTCCCACATACATTGAGGAATAAAGGCTTAAGTCTTTATAATCTATTGAGTGAGGACCCCATCATACAGTGGGCCGATACAGGCGAGGTCATTGTTGAAGGAACAAGGGTACAAGGATCCAACATCGTTGACATTGTTCATGATCTGGTGAGAAAGTGGGACAGGCCCTCACCAACAGGATGGAAGCATATTAAAGCAAGACTACAACAAATAAATGTCCCCAAAACATTGATAGGTAATCTGAATAGGTTAAAAGACTGGATCAAGTCTCGCATGTGTCACAACTGAGTACGCCATCGCCCCCAGCAGCAGCGTCTCTGAAGAGGAGAAAGAAGAGAACAAACGGCCAACCTTATCCACGTGTCTCTAAAATACGCAAATGGCTAACATATTAAGTAAACGCTATTATGACATTTCTAACCCGCCTCCTATGGTGGCGTTAATAGACTGTACAGAGGTGTTTACGGAGTAGGGAAAAAAGATGTTGAGAGGTTTTTGCGGGAACAGGATGCTTATACACTTCATAAACCGGTGAGAAAAAGGTTTAAAACGGCCAAGACAACAGCGGATTCGATTGACTCTATTTGGCAAGCGGATTTAACAGACATGCAAAGATATTCAGTGTATAATGACGGATACCGCTACATCCTATTCATAATAGATGTATTCTCTAGATATCTGTGGCTAATTCCACTGAAAAATAAATCGCCTGAAACAGTTGCTAAAGCGACCAAAACGTTGATGTTAAAAGAAGAAAGGGTTCCTGGCTATTTTTGTACGGATATGGGGAAAGAATTTATAGGTCGCGCTTTTCAGAACATGCTGACAGAGTTTAATATCAGTTACTACACTAGCAGTTCTATACATAAGGCCTCTTTAGCTGAAAGAGTTCAACGTACCATAAAGGAACGCATGCATCGCTATTTTACACATAAAAACACATACAGATATATAAACGTTCTCGTCGTCATACAACCGTTCACACCACCGTACGATTGGCACAACACCTAACGAAGTTTTAGAAAGAGGTACGCTGCCAGAGGTGAGAAGAGATGGAGCACCGCCACCACACTCTACACATTTCAAAATCAATGATTATGTAAGGCTATCACGTTCGGGAAATAAATTCGCGAAGGGATTTGAGCAAGGATGGACACGTGAGATTTTTAAAGTTAGTGCTATGAGACCTAAAGGAGATAATGATGTATTACGTTGAAGATTTGAATGGGGAAGAGATCGCTGGAGGCTTTTACCGCGAGGAGTTGCAGAAAGTGACATTTAATTTAGGAAAAAGTGTGTTTAAAATTGAAAAAATTTTAGGCAGCAAAGGTTCAGGAAAGAGAAAAATGTACCTGGTGAAATGGCTGGGTTACCCAGAAAGCTTCAACACCTATATAAAGCTGCTGCAATAATGAAGCTTAATAGTATGCAACATGGCGCCTAGCCACTTCTATGTCACACTCCCGTCCTCTTCTTCTCTGTCTGTACATCCTAACAACACCCTGGCCAACTTTGTGACAGAACTCCACGGACCCATTGAATTGGAGCGTGATTCGTATGAGGTGGGTTTATGTGAACTCCAGTTAGTCTCCAAATTTTTAACTCTTGAAAATGAGCAAATCATATTTCTGATCCTTAGAAGAATCGATGAGTGCGAAAAATTAGACATAACCTTAGACAATACTATGCGATCAGTCCTGTTCGGTGAGGTGCAGTACTATAGCACAAATGTTCGCTAGGAATCGGCATTATGATACAGCCATGGACATTGTGACGGGGTTAAACAAGAGTCTTGAAAAGTCGTACCTGACAAACGATTTACTTTTTGAAGTCGTAAACATAGACACGCCTGCATGCACATTGAAGTTAAAATCAACGCTTAGTAGAAATATTAAAGATAAAGAGCTGTTCACAATTGTGGCTGAGGGCCGATATAGCGCAGCTCTCCAAAGAGATACCTTTCACGAGGCACAGCATGACTTGTCCAGCTTAATGTATCAATTGAAGATGGAGAAATTGGGTGAAAGCTCTCCATCCCAGACATGTGCTATATTTACAGCAATATCGTAGAGCACAATTTGTTGGGGACACCCAGGCGCGCCTGCTGCGCATTGCACACATCCCCAACCATAGAGGGAAAAGTTTGAGCATTACATATGACAAGCCCCATTATGTGAATGTTGCGACTAATCTATTAACCAACATCTCGATATATATAAGAACGATTGAGGGAAAAAATTTCCCATTCGGTGATGGGAGCTTAACAGTGAAACTACACTTTCGCCGTTTATAATGACGAAGGCCATTCACAGTCTATCGAGGTGAGATACAGCGTGGGAGTGGGCTTGGATCCATTTTTATCCATACTACGCACCGCTGTCCCACTGTTGAAGAGGGTGCTAGATACCTAGGGAGGAAGGCGTTACAAACAGGTTTTAACGCGGCAGAAGACATAATGGGTGGAACTAAGCCTAAAGAAGCTCTAAAAAACATTTAAAACGTACACGGGACGAAATCATCAAAGATGCAAAGAGAAAAATGCGTGGTGGCGGAAAGAAGAGATCTGCCAGGAAGAAGGGGTTACCATCACGTGGCGCTAAACGTAAAAGGAAATAAAAAAGAAGTGCTCTAAGCGTATGAAACCTATGGCTGATCATTTTTTTAACTGATATAAGCTGAGGACACTACTCTCACGAATCATAGGCTGATTACTAGTTGTCGAGAGAGGTGGCACTATTTCTGACTCGTCATGGCGCGTTTCATCCATCCGTGTAGTTCACAATGCTGTAAATCGGAACTGTCCCTCTTTGATATGCCCCCACTCAGGTCTCTATTGAGCATAGCGACTTTATTACAATTAACCCATTAAACACAATTAGTTCGCCGAGTGCCCCTATAGAATTCGTGATACCCAGCTCAGGCCCTTACTTTTTTGACCCGAGCTGCATGCACATGTACGCTAAACTGCGTATAGCCCATTCAGATGGAACGGACTGCGATGATAGTTACTCTGCATACCCTGAAACCAACTTTTTACACTCCATATTCAGCCAGTGTGAGGTGTATTTAAATCAGGTTAACATCTCGGCAGGAACGGGGTATTATCACCTACGAGCCTATCTGGAAAATGTCCTCAACTTTTCAAAAGAAGCGAAGGACACCTTTTTAACCGCCGAGGGATATTACCAGACTAAAGATGAAAATGGTATAAAGGATAAATTTAAAAATTCTAAAAAAAAGATATACGAATGTTTTGGACGTCTTCATACAGATTCACATTCCAGGAGAAACTGCTTATGAACGGTGATATGAAGTAAGCTTACCGCACGAGTCCTGAGATCTGCATAAATCTGGGGTCTGATCAAGAAGAGGGCGCGAAACCCGTTGTGATTCACATATGGAGACGTATTTGCGTATACGCCGAGTGAAATTAAGTTCGCCAAAACAAATAGAAATTGAGAAAGACTTAATACACGCCACAGTAAAATACCCAATTAACAGGGTACAGATCAAACTATACACGGTGCCCGCCGGGTTGGCCTCGAAGCAACTAGAAAACGTGGCCCTTGGAGTCCTACCTAAAAGGATATTAATTGGAATGCAGGACCACGCCTCGACGAATGGAAAATATAAAAAGAGTGCCTTTAAATTCGAGAATTTCGGCCTTAAAAATATACTCTATACGTAAATGGCATCGCTTGGGAGGGACTATGATTACGGACTACTCATCAGACGCTGTGTTCCCGCTCTGCGCGAGAGCTTATAGTAGTCTGGCTCATAATGCAGGTGCCTGTGATGAGCTTGGGTTTGGCGTAACGCAGAAAGAATTTGTCGAAGAATTTAACATTTATTCATTTGATATTACGCCTGACTTGTCTGCTGTAAATACGCACTTAAGTCCACAACAGAGTGGGAATATCTCAGTCAGGTTGGAATTTGCCAAGCCTATAGACCGCCTATTAGTGTACTCGTGTACCTCGAATCACAACACTAATAGAAGTTGATCGTTTCAGGAACGTGGTCACAGACTTTTAAAATGGACGCGAATACACTCCAGAGAGTAATGAAAAGTGACCGAATCACACGCTCCAAATTTATCGGTGTTTGCGAAGAATGAAATATTGAAATTGCCAACTACGAGAAACTGGTACGGGATTATCGTTAACACCGACATTGTGGGGGTGAGGGGATTCATTGGTTTGCAATCTATTTTAAAAATAGGGAAAGAATGTACTATTTTGACTCACTCGGACTCAGCCCTGGAATGATCCTGTTTGTAAATTATCGAGCAGATACATGTACCTGAGATTGTATGGAACCCGTATCGCTTTCAAGGATATTATAGTAACACGTGCGGCATGTATTGCTCTCATTTCTCATGCACATGTCACGTGGGAAGGGATTTATAATTTTTTTAAAATTATTCGATTTGTGCGACACTGAAATGAATGACAAGTTGGTATTCAAACAAATGAAAAAAAGTTCCCATATGTTAGCACCCGCTTTTTTTGGTAAAGGTGTGTATCTATATTGTGTAAAGGCCTATTTGTTGCCATTATGACTTATTTAATGGGCACTGGTTCCGCTTTGTAAATGTTTACTACCATTTAATAAATTAAATGAAAAACAATATGTTTTGTTCTTAACCCCAAAAAACTTACATTAGTTCCTCGATGACCTGGCATTCGTTGGACCGGATGTGAGCCAATACCTCGACCTCTGTGTTCAGGTCGCTGGGTTGGTTGTGCGGTAAAGCATCCATATCCTTTGTTCCCCTTTCATCAAAACGAAAAGTAGCTATAACACGATCAAGTTCTGTTTCACTCCTTAAAGAAGTTAACATGATTAGTTCATACTGAATCAAATAAAGTTAAGTAAAATTAAAGTTTAATTATGCCTGGGTATGCTACGCTAGGTTAGGTTATATTAAGAGATGAATGGCAAAACGCTGGGTGATGGAATCTCCGTTAAACCGTAGGTCTCGGGTGGGTGAAAAGTTTGACTTTCTTGGCTAGGTTAGGCTAGGTTATGTTATACCCGGATAGGTTACGCTACGTTAGGCTATATTATGTCCGGTTAAGTTAAGTTAGGTTATATTATAACCGGTTAGGTTATGCTAGGTTAGATTATATCATACCCGTAACGATCATGGTTGTTAACACATACAACCATATATATATATATATATATATATGGGGAGGGAGCTACAATATGAGAAAACGCTTGGGTGATAGATTCCCCGTTAAACCGTAGGTCTAGGGTGGGGTGAAAAGTTTGACCTTATTTGCTAGGTTAGGTTAGGTTATATTATATCCGGATAGGTTACGCTAGGTTTGGCTATATTATGTCCGGTTAGGTTATGTTAGGTTATATTATAATCGGTTAGGTAATGCTAGGTTAAATTATATCACACCTGTAAGGGCTATGCTAGGTTAGGTCATATTGCGACCGGTCAGGCTATGCTAGTTAGGTTAGGATAGGCTAGGTTAGGCTATGCTAGTTAGGTTAGGTTAGGTTAGGCTAGGTTAGGCAATGCTAGGTTAGGTTATATTGCGCCGGTCAGGCTATGCTAGGTTAGGTTAGGTTAGGTTATATAATTATAAACGAGAAAGAGCCCTGCGATCAATTATTTCGTTGTAGAAAAAATCAGAATAAAAGGAAATTAGATTACTAAATAAATCATAAACGAGAAAGAATCCTGGGCCGATATATAAACTTTCTGTACAAATTGTAATGGGGGATAGGCAACACCAAGACAAACCCTTTTCGTCCATAAGTGTATGTCCACTGACGTCACCATTTGGCGCGAGAGGGCGCCGCTGCAATTGGCTAAAAGGTGAAGTGGGCTAGACTCGCGCTTGCCGCGGGCATTCTTAAATCGGATGTAGTACGCGTAACATGGAGCGCTTCACGACTGCTGAGATGGCTGACATGCATATGGTGTATGGGGCTGCCAATGGAAACGGAAGAGCTGCTGTGAGGTTGTACCGACAGCGCTTCCCAAACAGACGTGTGCCAAACCACCAAACGTTTGCGCATTTGCATCGGCGACTGCGAGAAACTGGAACATTCCATGCAAACATGCATGACACTGGTCGGGAGAGAAACGTGCGCACTCCTGACATGGAAGAAGAAATCCTACGGCGATTTGAGGACAATCCAAGCGCAAGCACGCGAGGTGTTGCACGTATCCTCGGTGTGAACCACGACCTGGTCTGGAGAGTGTTGCACGAGCAGCAGTTACATCCGTTTCATCGTCAGAGAGTCCAGGCATTACAACCTCGGGATTACCCTCTTCGTGTGGAATTCGCACGCTGGTTTCTGCAGCAGACAGCGGTGCAGCCTAATTTTCCGGCTTATGTGCTGTTCTCAGATGAGGCCTGTTTCACACGTGAGGGTGTGTTTAACATGCACAATTCTCACGTGTGGGCGCACGCAAATCCACATGCTACACGGGTGCATGCTCATCAAGAATGGTTCGCCGTCAATGTTTGGGCGGGTATCGTCCATGGCAAGTTGATTGGGCCGTACCTGCTGCCTGCCCGACTCAACGGGCGGGTTTATCGGATATTTCTTGAAGAAACGTTGCCGGAACTGCTGGAAGATGTTCCCGTGGCTATTCGTAGACGAATGTGGTTTCAACACGACAAGGCCCCAGCACACTCCAGCAACGATGTGCGGGATTATCTGAACGCCACTTTTGGGGACCGATGGATAGGCCGGGGTGGGCCCGTAGCCTGGCCACCGAGATCGCCCGATTTAACATGCCTCGATTTCTTCCTGTGGGGACACATGAAGAACCTCGTGTACGAGACTCCCATTTACTCAGAAGAAGACCTCGTAGCAAGAATCGCTGTCGCCGCTGGAACTGTTCCCGAAATGCCGGGAATCTTTCGACGTGTACGTCGGTCAATGCTTCGACGCTGTCGGGCATGCATTGATGCTACCGGTCGCAACTTTCAACACCTTCTTTAAATAAACATGCCTTCTTTAATAAACATGTTACGCGTACTACGTCCGATTTAAGAATGCCCGCGGCAAGCGCGAGTCTAGCCCACTTCACCTTTTAGCCAATTGCAGCGGCGCCCTCTCGCGCCGAATGGTGACGTCAGCGGACATACACTTACAGACGAAAAGGGTTTGTCTTGGTGTTGCCTATCCCCCATTACAATTTGTACAGAAAGTTTTCAAACACCCTGTATATATATATATATTATATATATATATATATATATATATATATATATATATATATATAGGCTAGGTTAGGTTAGGCTACGCTAGGGTAGGTTATATTACGGCCGATATATATATATATATATATATGTGTGTGTGTACATATAGGAGAGTTGCAATAAGAGAAAACGCCCAGCAAATTATGATCACAAAGCAGATATCCTTCCACTTCGTTTTATTACGAATTTTAAAAATTATAATATATGCAATGAATGAACCGCGGTGTGTGTGTATATATAACCACAAATTAAACACTTACATCTCTGCAAAGTCGTTAGCTGGAAAATCGTTCTCGCTGCCACAAATTTCTGCGATGGATTGCGTTGAAAGTAGGGCGTCCCGGTCCACAGCGTTGAAAAGATAAATTGCAGAGAGCAATGGGACGTCTTCATCTTCAAACAATTCGGGAGAGTTGTAGAGCGACTCTTGGCTCATGATGGGATATTTCAAAAGCACTGAGCGAAAAACGACTGAAATGAGGTCCTGAGATGACGTGACCCGCTTTATAAATGGGGCTTGTGATTGTGATCAACCTACAACACACGAATCGCGAGCTTCCTATTGGCTATCAATGAATTTTGGGTGGGGCTTGACGTATAGGCCCGCCTAGACTCCAACCAGAGGTCCTGGGCTCCGCCCACAGTGTTGTGATTGGCTGCCCCGTGAAATCTGAGGCGTGTCAAATATATCTTGCCCGTTCCAGATCCGTGGAGAGAGATCTTGTATTCTGCCCCGATGAGTCGGTGGGGGAAAGGGGATTTGAACGTATGATGAGCAATCATTTATACGAGAACTTAACGAGGTTGGTTTGTAAATGAATTTATTGTACCCCATCTAAAATAGGTTCGGAAAAATTTATTTCCTCTGAAATGTAAAACGTCACAAATTGGAAGGTAATTTCAGAATCAGTTATCCATGAAGGTAAAATTCATCAGTGCGCGAAGCTCGCTCTCCCAGCTGTAAAAGTTTATTGGGGCCCAGATTTCGCGAACGATACAATAAATAAATTTTAAAAAATGACAGAGATGCGTGGTGGATGCAGGTCATTAACCCCAAAGTTTATGATCTCGAACAGAACGCTGTTTAATATAATTGTGTATATATATATATATATATATATATATTCCATAAATACTTATGTCCTTCTATTGTTCAGCTGATTACTTCGTTTAATTATGAAGTGTTCAGGAGGGACTTCGTTTATACTGCCCTACCTTCTCTCCATTTCCCTCAAGCTTTACACTCCAAATCAGCCCTACTTTCAAAAGGGATATATATAGACGTTAAACTGAGAGTCAGTTGCGCGTGAAGTTTAGCGTTTATGATGTCTATGCCTCGAGACAAATAAAAATGCCAACCGTGGAAGGATGTTTACACTCCAACTTAGAGCGAGAGAGAGAGAGAGAGAGAGAGAGAGAGAGAGAGAGAGAGAGGGAGAGAGAGAGAGAAAGAGCACGCGCGAGAGAGATATTTGTACATATATAGGATCACCTTTGCTTTGGATGGCTTCGGCCCGAATTGTTCATTCTGGCGACGGTCAAACTTTTAACCCCGCCCTAGACCTACTTTTTAAGGGTGTGTGTATATAACAGACAGAGAGCGCGCCAGAGGGATCCCTTCTAGGGAACCCTGGTTAGCCATTTATCTACCAATCGTGAAAGGATGTTTACACTCCACCTTAGGCCTACAGTTTAACACGGATCATTAGGATACCCTGGTTTCCCATTTACCTACCAACCGTGGAATGACGCGCCGCCACCGGGTCTCGACCCCGGCGCATATAATCGTGTGTGCGTAATGTTTTATGGGCGTATAGACGGGTGTGTACGTGCCAAAACGAAGTATACACTGTGCCAACTGGCTGATAATGCCTGAAGGCACTGGCTGATTAAGCCAACTGGCTGATTAGGAACATATTAAGACAACGGACGCTCGGCTGAAGTCTTAATATGCGCTTGGCTCCTGTCAAGCGAACACCTCTCTTCCTCTCTCTCCTTCTCCTCTCTCTTTCTCTGGGATAACTCTGCTTCCAAGTTGCGTAACCCTTGTTGCTCTTACAACAACCTCCCCCCCTTTGGGGGGGTGCCTTGCAACAAGAGGGGTTGGCACTGGCACTGGTGCTGGCACTCTTGCAACATTGATCAACATTTGCAATTGCATTGCACTATGTCCTTTTGCGCCCATGCTACTGGCTTCATATATTTAGAACATGACTGTCATTTTTTAGAAGTCATTTTGTTCCATTTTATGCCTCGAACTGACGTTTGTATAAATGCAAAAAACTTCACTTTTTTCTACGTGAAGGTCAAAATATGATAATAAAAACCCACTCTAATAGACAGAGTTTATTTCCACAACAGTTTCGATGCCCACTAGCATCCTCTTCGGGTGGATACAAAAAACGAATGAACCAAAAACAAGAGGGAAAACAGTCCAGGAACCATTGAGAAATTCGCACCTAGGTTAGATCCAGTTCTCCTGACACTGGAAGGGCATTTTTATTGAAGGGACCCGCTTATAAGTACATTCGCACAAATTTAAAAGTATCTTCTTGTCCTATGCATACAGATTATTATTTTTTTTTTTTACATAATTATTCCATTTATTATTAAATTTATTACATTTAATATTGCATTATTATTTATTACAGAAATTATAAATTTACTATTACATTGATTATTACATTGTTGTTTATTATACAGAAATTATAAACCGAAAAACGAATGAAAATGCGAGAAGGAAACAATTCAGAGACCATTAAGAAATTCGCACCTAGGCTAGATCCCGTTCCCCCGACCCCAGAAGGGCATTTCTATTAAAGGGTCCCGCTTATAAGTACATTCGCACAAATTAAAACTATCTTCTTGTTCTATACATACAGATTCTATTATTCTGACATAATTACTGCATTTATTATTGCATTTACATTTTTTAACATTTATTATTATTACCTTTACACTAATTATTACATTTATTTTACAGTGCCCGCGAAAAGTATCCGATCACTCAAGAAAATACAATATTTTCCCTTAATATTCAGAGACACGTAATTCACTTTCTATTTGTTCTAGCGACATCTTGTAACTTTGAGGTTGCCGCTGATATGAGAGCTATCCAACGCATTCTCAAATTAGTGTTCTGGTAGCCTTCATTGCGGGTGGCTGTGTCTCAAATTTGTCAGATTTCACTGTTTGTGTAAATTTCTTGATATTTTTTTTTTTTTTTACAGAAAGTGGTGTAAATAAAATTTATATATAATGTGTGCTAAAAAACAACTTAAGAGTGATTGTCGAGGTGCTATTGTTGCTTTGCATGCATGTGGGAAATCACAGAGACAGATAGCTAAGGAATTAAACATATCCCAAAGTACCGTTAATTTATGGGTTTCACGGGCTAAGAACAATGGTGGCCTAACCACGCCAGTCCCTAAAAAACGATCTGGCAGACCGAGAAAAACAAATTCGCGAACAGACAAACTTATGAAACGTTTAGTATTGAAAAACCCAACAATAACTGCGAAAGAAATAAAATTTAATATGAATAATTTGTTATCTGGTGTTTCTGAACGAACTATCCAGGAGCGGCTCCAAAAAGAACTCGGATTACCATCTCGCCATGCTGCTAAGAAACCGTTCATTAATGAAAAAATGCTAAAAAACGTGTCGCATTTTGTAAAAAATACATTCATTGGACTGTTGATGACTGGAAGAAGGTTTTATTTAGCGATGAGTCGACATTTTTGACATTCAGAAGTTGTCCAAAAAAGGTTCGCCGGCCTATTGGCTCAAATAGGATGGACCCTAAATACACCCTAAAGACAATGAAACCCTCGAAGTGTGATGGTTTGGGGTTGTTTCGGTTACTATGGGCGTGGAAACTTATATTTTCTTCCGAAGAACACAACTATGAATGGTGCACGTATTTAGCAATGCTACAGGATAAACTTCCAATGGCAATGGCAATCCAAAGGACAAAAACATACATGCATGATGGTGCACCATGTCACAGGGCCAAAATAGTGACAAAATGGATTACTGACAATAAATTTGATATTTTGGATTGGCCTGGTAATAGTCCAGATCTCAATCGGATAGAAAATCTGTGGCTAATAATAAAAAATAAGGTTGAATGCCACGACACTGGCTCAGTCGAAAAATTACAAGAGGCCATCAAAAAGGTATGGTGCAAGGAAATCAGTGGAAGTTTGTCAAAACTTGATTAAATCCATGCCAAAATGTCTAGAACAAGTCATCCAAACCAAAGGACAGATGACAAAATACTAATATAAGGTTAGTATACATTAAACATTGTTTTTTATGTAAAAAATACAAATTTCAAGGGTGATCGGATACTTTTCGCGGGCACTGTATTACCTTTACTATTACATTTATTGTATTTATATTTATTTCCACATTTATTACTTCCATTATTACATTTACATTTACGTTTATTATTCCATTTACATTTTACCGAAAAAAAAAAACCTAATGAACCAAAAGCGAGTAAGGAAACAATCCAGAGACCTTTAAGAAATTCATACTTAGGTTAGAACCCGTTCACCCGACTCCGTAAGGGATTTTTTGACCAAGAATCTCATTAAAGGGTCCAACTTATAAGTACCTTCGCACAAATTAAAATTATCTACTTGTTCTATACATACAGATTCTATTATTTTTCTTTTGACATAATTATTACATTTATAAAGTACCTTACTTGATTCCCAATCTATAACATGATTATTTTGGCTGGCGTGATAAAAAATGGCATTATTAGTATTACAACTTCTGAAGGCATATTTGTGTTCTTTAATACGGGTTTCAATATTCCTTCCAGTTTCTCCTACGTATACTAAATCACAACTTTTACAGGGAATGCTGTAGACACAGGCTTGTTCCTGTTTTGCAACGTTATTCCTAACCAATTTACTTTTCACGGTAGACGAATATTTGAACGCCAAAGCAAACTTAAAATCTTTCGTCAACGGTTTTACTCTTTCTAAGCCGGCAATGTAAGGCAAACTCACATATTGTTTTTGGTTAACTGAAGGTTCCCGAGGGGCATAAAAAGATTTTCTGGCTTTAAAATACGCCTTTCTGATAAACCACTCAGGATATTTTAAATCCTTGAAAATGTTCCAAATCTTTGAATTTTCTGGGTCCAGCAAATGTGGGCTACAAATCCTGAGTGCTCCTAGAAACATGGAAGAAATAATTGAGCTATTAACTCTTTCATCATGATATGAAAACTAATGAATGTATGAATTACAATGAGTAGGTTTTCTATAGACCGTGAAATTGGGCTTTCCGCTTTCGTTAATGACCAAAACATCTAGAAAAGGTTATAATGCTTTCCCCTTCGGTGAAGAATTTTATTTGCAACGTTTTGGTATGGGAGTGGGGTCCCCTTTATCCCCAATACTGAGTACATTATATTTGGAATATTATGAGTCGGAATTGTTGCAAACAATATGTCCCAGGAATCTAATTTGGTTTCGTTATGTAGATGATATTTCTCATTTTGGCCTGACCACTGGAACAACTTTGACACTTTCTTTCAGTCATTAAATAATCTTGTTCCCTCTATTAAATTTAAATGTGAATGGGAGAACGACAAACAATTACCTTTTCTAGATGTTTTGGTCATTAACGAAAGCGGAAAGCCCAATTTTACGGTCCATAGAAAACCTACTCATTGTAATTCATACATTCATTAGTTTTCATATCATGTTGAAGGGGTTAGAAGCTCAATTATTTCTTCCATGTTTCTAAGAGCACTCAGGATTGGATTTGTAGCCCACATTTGCTGGACTCGGAAAATTCAAAGATTTGGAACATTTTCAAGGATTTAAAATATCCTGAGTGGTTTATCAGAAAGGCGTATTTTAAAGCCAGAAAATCTTTTTATGCCCCTCGGGAACCTTCAGTTAACCAAAAACAATATGTGAGTTTGCCTTACATTGCCGGCTTAGAAAGAGTAAAACCGTTGACGAAAGATTTTAAGTTTGCTTTGGCGTTCAAATATTCGTCTACCGTGAAAAGTAAATTGGTTAGGAATAACGTTGCAAAACAGGAACAAGCCTGTGTCTGCAGCATTCCCTGTAAAAGTTGTGATTTAGTATACGTAGGAGAAACTGGAAGGAATATTGAAACCCGTATTAAAGAACACAAATATGCCTTCAAAAGTTGTAATACTAATAATGCCATTTTTTATCATGCCAGCCAAAATAATCATGTTATAGATTGGGAATCAAGTAAGGTAGTTTATAAATGTAATAATTATGTCAAAAGAAAAATAATAGAATCTGTATGTAGAGAACAAGAAGATAATTTTAATTTGTGCGAAGGTACTTATAAGTTGGACCCTTTAATGAGATTCTTGGTCAAAAAATCCCTTACGGAGTCGGGTGAACGGGTTCTAACCTAAGTGTGAATTTCTTAAAGGTCTCTGGATTGTTTCCTTACTCGCTTTTGGTTCATTCGGTTTTTTTTTTTCGGTAAAAAGTAAATGGAATAATAAACGTAAATGTAAATGTAATAAGGGAAGTAATAAATGTGGAAATAAATATAAATGCAATAAATGTAATAATAAAGGTAATAAAATAAATGTAATAATTAGTGTAAAGGTAATAATAATAAATGTTAAAAAATTTAAATGCAATAATAAATGCAGTAATTATGTCAAAATAGTAGAATCTGTATGTATAACAAGAAGATAGTTTTAATTTGTGCGAATGTACTTATAAGCGGGACCCTTTAATAGAAATGCTCTTCTCAGGTCGGGGAAACGGGATCTAGCCTAGGTGCGAATTTCTTAATGGTCTCTGGATTGTTTCCTTCTCGCCTTTTTCATTCGTTTTTCGGTTTATAATTTCTGTATAATAAACAACAATGTAATAATCAATGTAATAATAAATTCATAATTTCTATAATAAATAATAATGCAATATTAAATATAATAAATTTAATAATAAATGGAATAATTATGTAAAAAAAATAAAAAATCTGTATGTATAGAGGGTGAGTCAAAACTCTCCATACATAGGCAAAATGGTCATGATAAATAGATTATTATTTATTTTTTATTTTTCTGCAGGTGATGTGCTGAGATGCCTTTGTCCCAAGAAGAGCGTATAGGGCTCATTCTTCTGGCAAGATCAGGAAGCTGTCGCAAGGTTGCCGAGGATTTTAACAGGAGACACGCCCCCGGCACGTACATCACACACGACACCGTTGTCAAACTCATTGAGAAGTTCAAGAAGACTGGAAGTGTTGCAGACCAACCGAGAAATGGCCATCCACGAACAGCCACCGATGAAGGCACAGCGACCATGGTGCTGGCAGCGTTCGCAAAGAGTCCCCAAAAAAGCACTCGACGGATGTCTGCAGAATGCGGTGTCAGCCAAAGGAGTATCGTCTGCATTATGAAAGAGCACAGATGGCATCCATACAAAATGCAAATGTATGGATCACAGGCGGCTGGAATTCTGTGAATGGGCAAGAACAAAAGTGGACGAAGACACGGAGTTCTCCGCTGGCATCCTGTTTTCAGATGTAGCCAACTTTTATGTTCATGGAGAGGTTAATCGTCAAAACATACGTTATTGGAGTGATGACAACCCGCACTGGATGAGTCCCTCAAAGACGCAAGGCGCTGGAAAAGTGATGGTGTGGTGCGGGATATGGGGCTACACAATTGTTGGCCTTTTTTTCATTGACACCAATCTGAATGCCGAAATGTATCTAAACATGCTGCAAGACACAGTCATGCCGTCCCTGCTGAACGAGGACGGGGGATTTCCAGCGTACTTTCAGCAAGACGGGCGCCACCCCATTACGGTATCTGCGTGCGCCAGTGGCTGGATCAGCAGTTTCCGGGTCACTGGATTGGCCGCCGTGGTCCCGTGGAGTGGCCTCCGAGGTCCCCAGACCTCGCCCCCCTTGATTTTTACTTGTGGGGGAACACCTAAAGGAACGCATTCGTGATGCGTGTGCACGCATAACACCAGACGTGTTAGCGCGCGTTTGCCATGACTGGGAGGAACGCATCCGTATGTGCATTCAGTGTAATGGTGCCCACATAGAGCATATTTTGTGACTTACAAGTGATTGCATAATAAAGTGACTATTTTGCCTATGTATGGAGACTTTTGACTCACCCTGTAGAACAAAAAGATAGTTTTAAATTTGTGCGAATGTACTTATAAGCGGGTCCCTTTAATTAAAATGCCCTTCCAGTGTCGGGAGAACGGGATCTAACCTAGGTGCGAATTTCTTAATGGTCCCTGGACTGTTTTCCCTCTTGTTTTTGGTTCATTCGTTTTTTTGTATCCACCCGAAGAGGATGCCAGTGGGCATCGAAACTGTTGTGGAAATAAACTGTGTCTATGAGAGTGGGTTTTTATTATGACGTTTGCATGTTCTACTTCTTCTTCGCTGGACGTTTCATTATTTTTTTTTTTTTGCCGTTTTACAGCCGTTTACCACGCATTCAACTTTTCATGACTTTTTTAGCGTCATCAATAATCTCATTTTTCGTACGACATAATTGTCTTTTCAAAGCTTCTTTAGGATTGACATCAGACAGCACATCTTCAACCTTGTTAATACCTGATTGTAGAACCTTCTTACCGAGATATTTGACACCACCCCTTAATAAGTGGACAGCCGAAGTATAGAAAAAAAGATCGAACCGAGGCCATTGCCACGTTGGTATCTAACACTACGGTACACGACTAAAGGTTTTTGCATCATACAGTAAAACGTCGAAAGTGAAGTTTCACTGTTAAGCTCCTGTAACCGAATGTATAGTTTTGACCTACAATTGGTCTTATATGTATGAAAATACTGTTTATTAGGTTAGAAAAAAATTTGTATGATGGGGATGATCATACGTTATGCTCAAACTTTTTCTTCCATGATCAGGGATATGCACAATGCGTAGCAAACGCACCTGACTATCTTCCACAAACAGATGTTCCACGATATTACTATAATTGTAGCACATAGATGGTCTGTCTAACTACCTTTCCAATTTTAGGTGGTGTAATAAGCTAGCCTTATCATCCTGTAGTTGGTTAAATATATCTCTTTGGAAAGCAAAATTGAATCTTCCATTAGGTAGAATTTTGAGCACATTTTTGTCCCAAATATTTTTTTTCGTTTCTGATCTTTACAATAAAGAATATTCTAGTCCTGCAATCCATACTATGTGTATGATTTCGAAGACTATATTGTTTATAAGTTTAGATTTATCCAAGCTCTTATTTAGGTCCCTTACAACCTTACAATATCCTCCATACTATCATAATGGCCAGGGACTAGTGTTATTTTTGTACATTTCTAAGAACTACGGGCTCCAATAAACCTTAGCCCCAACGCCCATGGCCTAAACCATTAGAGGTACAGTAAAACTAAACATACCTTACAAAAGAGAATTTAATCCTGCATTTAATGAGAAACAATTAAAACTTGATGTTCCCGCCATTGGCTTCCAAGACAGCCTGAATTCGCTTTGGGTAGCTTGCCAAAAGTGACGTGAATAGATCTTGATCGTTACGCAAATTTGCTAAAACAATTTCAATGTGTTGCGTCATTGTATCCTTCGAAAATCGATTTGCTGCAGGTTCTTGAAATAAGAGACATTCAACCTTGTCCTTTATAACTGATCCAATGTGTTCACAGACGTTCAGGTCAGGAGAATTTCCTGGCCATTCTTCATTTCCAACGAAATCGATCTCATGGTTCCGCAACAACTGTTGAGTGGCTAATGCCTTAAAGCTGGGGGCCTTATCGTGCAGAAGTGTGACCTGATCGACATCCATAACATTGTTTGGGTTTCTTAGAAAAGGAATGACATGCTGGGATAGCATAATATCACGAAAATACTGTCCATCCCAACTCTGACCATTTGGCTTCAGCACCCGCATGAGCTTCTTTGCAGTGAACAAAACAAACACACCAACACAGTCTGGACTTTTTAATAATTCGCGATAATGTTCATTGTCATCGATTTCATCTGGTGTTGTGGCCCACACTCGATCATTTTGGTAGTTAGGCCGACGTGTTACGTAAACAAAAAATTCATCGAAGACAGCTAAATGCATAAAATCATCCACATCCCACCGCTTTCAATGATGTCCTTTGTTTCCTGAGAGAGTGGCAAATTTGGGCGCCCAGATTTGGTTGTATCCATTTCACATTCATCCAAAGTTTTATTCCAATTTCTTTTGACGAAGTCCTCACTTCTTCGCAACTTTTTGGCAACCCATGAACGTGTTATAAAGGTGGCTCCAGCATCACGAGCTTCCCGAAATGTTATTGCTCGTATGCGATCTATCACACGTTGCCTCTCCGAATCACCAATTAATTGAGAAGCCATTATATTATCACTTTATCAGCTAGAGTAATTTTAATACCTGCAATAAATAAAGAATTTTATATATTTTTATAATCACTAAAAACTATTTCGATATAAGTGAACATGTAAGCTGCAAATGGGGGGGGCTAAGGTTTTTTGGAACCCCTTATAAATACGACTTGTTTTTCCTCATTACTTAAAAGCTTGGTATTCAGTTGAAATTCACACAATCGCACCTCGTATGACTCACGCTCCAAATCGATAGTCCTATGCAGATATGTTATAAAGTTGGTCTGATTATTGTTGGGGTACGTATCCATCGATGCTGAGGAGGGCAGTGTGGTGTAGAACTAGTCAGAAGTTATGTTGTATACTATCAGAGCTTCATTACTGCACGAGCTTTTACATAAGAGTTGAAACTCTCTGGGTAACGAAGCCATTTTACCAAGTACATTTTTCGTTTCCCCGAACCTTTCCTTCCTAAGAATTTCTCATTTATAAACAGCTTTTTCCCTAAATTGAACGTAACCCTCCGCAGTTCCTCGCTATAGAATCCACCTTCAATTATTTCACCATTTAAATCTTCAACATAGTACATATCGACTACATGTTTAGGCTTCATGGACGATACTTTAAAAATTTCCTGTGTCCAAGTTTCTTCAAATCCTTTCCTGAACTTTTCTCCTGGTCGTGCAACCTCGATTTCGAAAATCTTTTCGAAGAATGGTGCCCTGGTCTTATTTTTTCCGGTTGTGTATACACGCATCTTTTAAAAAGTTAATTAGGCGTTGTCCAAATCGGTGTCCGGCGAATTTGTCTACAACAATTTGTCTAAAGATACAATTCATCTACAACAACAATTTGTCTACAACAATTTATCTACAGCAATTAGGCTACAGATACAATTTATCTACAATAATTTGTCTACGGATACAATTTGTCTAGAGAGGAAAAATGAAAGCTATTTGATGTTAATTATTATTAATTTTTTAAAAAAATAAAAAATTTGTTTCTGCAATCGGTTTTCTTGAGAAATGATAAAGAAAAATGTTATTGGATATTGAATAAATTTATTTACTGAAATGACGCAATACACTCCAACATCTTTTAGAATAAGTCCGAGCTGGTGTGGCGCTTACGCCATACAAATTCACAAAAAATGACAAGAATTAGTGCGATATCTTGCAAAAAACAATAGTATAAGAAACTCGATTAGGTCAGGTTAGGTTAGGTTATGTTAGGTCAGGTCAGGTCAGGTTAGGTCAGGTTAGGTTAGGTTAGGTCAGGTTAGGTTAGGTTTCTCAAGAAAACCGATTGCAGAAACAAAATCAGGGTCATCGACTGCCCTTGTTTTCAATTTCGTAGGAAAATCGAGAGCAGTCCATGAAACATACTAGGTCCGACAAATTCGCCGGACACCACATCCTACATAAGGGGTGTTGCAAAAAGAATTAGGAATTGATTATTTGATTATTTGATTATTTGACTTCCACCGGCATCTTCAACAGTTGCCAAACGATTTCGGACTTGACCAATAATTTTGACTTGACCAATTGGCAAATGACGTCGATTTTACTTAAATTCTTTGAGTATTGCAGCGACAAGTCTTTTCGCCACTCCAAACGCGGCGCATGCGACACGAACCTGACTTCTGCTGAGAAACATAATATAAATTTGAATAAGCTTAGTTTATGCAAAAATATTGGTCAAGTCCGAAATCGTTTGGCAACTGTTGAAGATGCCGGTGGAAGTCAAATAATCAAATATTAAGGTATTTTGAAGTTTGGTATATCCTGGGGAAAAATTCCTAATTCTTTTTGCAACCCCCCTTACTGTAGAAGCATCAACAACAACTCATCCTTCAGACGGTGGTGTATCAATCAAACTGTTGCACAATGTGAGTAACACCCCCGTCCTGCTTAGGAGCAGATACTGCGTTACGGTTAGTCCACGGGTTGTTCATGCCGATGGTTTCAAACAAGGTCTTCGCAATGTAGTTCGTTGCATGATTGCATGTACACTTCAATGCAATGAGGGGCGGGAGGTCTGGGTGAGTTGACTCTTGGTTTTGAACCTAAAGATGAACATGGCGGTGTGTTTTAAGTACAGACAATTGAGAGGAGGATATTGACTACATCCTCTGACGGATTGAGAAATCGATTCAAATTAAGTAAAAAGTCAACCTGAAAAATTTCATGATTGATATTGACAACGTCTTTCATGTTGAGGGCAATAACGTTACACCGTACACCTTAAACTTTAACAGTAATCAAATTTACAGAAGACACAAACAGGGGTCGTGGTTGCGACTTTATGGCTGTGATTCTACGCATATGATCGGTGTTCTTAACATGGTTGGTAAAAGCATTTGGGTAGGTACAGTTGTATATAGTGCGCAAAAGCTGGTTAGATCCTGTGGGTTTACTTTTGGTGTAATATGGGTCCTGAAGAGTTGATGAAGGTGGAGCGGGAGATGAGAGTACGAATAGTTATGTTTGGTTTAGATGAACAAGGTACAACAACTTATGTCTTTAAGAGCAATGTGACAGATCGTACAAGATCATTGTTCATTTTAGGACTAGAAGGTGAAACCCACCTTCTTATTAGGCACATTTGACCTCTTTACGCTGGATAGTACAAAAGTCGTAAGTATGGACATCATCACGATTTGTGTAGCGGATGTCTTGAGTTTACAAATGATTTGCTAAAACAATGTAAGGACTGTGTAAGGACTGGTATGTGCTCAATTTAAAAGCCCTAGATGCGTAAGCCGAGTGATAAATGCTGAAAAGAGAGATTGTAACGATTGTGAACGTATGTTTTTCAGTAATGAACGTTTTAATCTCCATCAGATGAATGTTACGTGCAGAAAAATGAAGATTTGCGAATGTGGAATGTTTCATTCGCTGTGTGATAAGGGCGTTTCATGCATAAGTGTGATGAAATTCATTGTCCTTCGTGTCAAAGAGATTATAAAGCGCATAGGGTGAAGCATGTTTGCTATATGAAAGATGCCAAGCCTAAAAATAAATTGTGTATTATTACTGTACACCTCGAAATAGGGACCTACACTAACCCTGAGATGAAAGAAGTTATCCTGTATTTACTCGTAAACCAAACCCTCTGCGACGAATGTCCGAATGTTGGGTGTGATGAGTGTCGCAAGAATCACCCGTGAAACTGTTTGGGGATTATACTGTATAATAAAGCTAGCTGATCAATTAAAAATACTGTATATTCTAGCGTGTAAGGCCACAAAGTTTGATACACAGTTTCAACATTCATGGGCGACCACTTGAAGAGAGGTAATAAGCTCATACAAATGCAGATAGGGGATAATGTTCAATTCAAAGACACTTTGTTATTCACACCTTATAAGTTAGCTAAGCTGCCCAAGGTGATGGGGTGGATGCCGAGGTTTCAAAAAGGTATTTCTCTTACAGTTTCATCACTTGTGACACTTTAAATTACACAGACTACTACCCATCAAACATTACTTTAACTATGACAGTATGGGTGCGAGTGAACGAGAAGACTTTCATCGTTATTATAACAATTTGAATAAAAATAATCCATACGCTATAGCGGCTGAATGTGAACTATAGTGTGCGAATGATGTACGTGTGCTTGGAGTGTGCTTTCAAAGTTTTAGTTTATATACATGACCAAATTCAATAGTGGCCCACTGCACGCTGTAACCACAATTGCATCTCTGTGTTTCACTGTATTCCAAAACAATTTCATGACAAAGGACTTACATGCTATCATACCACGAAATAATCAACGCAGTTACGGCTATAAAGGTCTTCACTGGCACACACTTGCATCAACAGATAAATATACTTAAAACATGAGTGCAACAAGAGAGAAGTAGCCATGAAGATCAACGGCCGTACATTTTCGCCCGACAAATTGAGTGAGTATCCCCCCAACGGAAATAAAAAGGTGTACTCCTTCCACGGCTCTCGATAGCACGGATGCCCACGTCCTGAATGTAGTATCACAGGTAAATTCCACGGCAGAATCCCCCGCGGGCAGATGGTTTGGCATCAACCCATACTCGCGATCAGCTTATAAGTTCTGAGTTCATTCACAAGATATTATGGGGACACAAGTATGATGAGCGGAGGAAAGCAACGAGCAATACCGTGACGACATAACGGCTATCAAACGTTCAACGGTAGTGGATCCTCTCAAGTTTGGTGATGGTATGTTTGGAGTGTTACAAACCCATTCAAATTATACGTTCTACCTGCGGAGGGCGTAAAGATTCACTACTACAACTTCTGTTCGTTGTACCTCTACGTTATGAAGACTAATCCGTAGTCCGGAGGTGCCACTGAAAAGCTCGTGGGACCTGCTATACCAACCATCGAGGAGTTCTCAGGCAATTTAAACAAGAACTATTTTGGCTTGTACTTCTGGAGCGAGCCCAGGCGAGGACCACAAAGTTAATCCCTTCTGTTAGGCATATGGCCTACAATCGACGCTTACACGCCCTGAATGTTTTCGCTGGAAACTCGGAGGATGCGTGGTCAACTCATCGAGGTTTTCAAGCTCTTACACGGGTTCGATGATGTCGATGTTAGAAGCATGTTTAGTTTAAATGATAACTCAACTCGCAACAATAATTGGAAGTTGGATTTGAAACGGTTTAGCACTAGTGTGTGTGGAAATTACTTTACCAATAAGATGTGTGACACGTGGAACAGGCTACCTTCAGAAGTTGTGAACAGTTCCTCTGTGGATCAGTTCAAGAAAAGGTTAGACCGAAACTTGCACACTATTTGAGGATGTGTTACTGTCTTCTGGGGTGGCTGTTCAAGAAGCTAGCTGTGACAATGTGTAGAAATTTTTCTCTGGCACCCGTTGTCATTGGCACCTCCTCGGTATGGGCTGCAAGGCCTATTGAGGTACTTCTTGTCCTTGTAACTCCTTGTAACTCTCTCTCTCTCTCTCTCTCTCTCTCTCTCTCTCTCTCTCTCTCTCTCTCTCTCGTTCCTTCTTCCAATCGACATGTTTTTTATTAATCACTAATTATAGAAATAAATAGAAATATTGAAACAATGGTGCTACTGTAGTATGCGGTCTACCTACGATTCGGCGGTCTACCTTTTAATTATAGCTTCTTAACTTCTTATTATTTTATTATTAGGTTAATTGTACGCCCTTGACGATTGGTTAGGTTAAGTCGTGATATTTTCGTTAAAACTAACGAAAATAACACGACTTAACCTAACCTACTGTTTTTTCGTTTTTGTAATTTTGTCATTTAATGTTTTAAATGTGTTAATGTGTTAATGTTTTATAATTCCTTAATGTTTAACTTCTTTAATAATTCCTTAATTGTGTAAATTAAATTATAATTCCTTTCAATTCATTTTCAATTCCTTTTAAATATTTTGAACGGTAGACCGCATACTACAGTAGAAACTTAACGGTAGACCGCATACTACAGTAGCACCGAAACAATTTTGATTTGGTAAATTGCAGACATATGTATGATACATTTACTGAATTCTATTTTATCAATCAAAAACAGGCGGTTGGATTTTGCAGCATTTGAAATAACTTCCCAGGTAAAGAGCAAGACAAAAAAGTCCACAAAAAATGAAAGCTGAGATACTACTACTACTATTACTAGTAATAATAATAATAATAATAATAATAATAATAATTTCAATTACATCTGGTATGAAGAATTGCAGATAAGAACCTATAAGGCGATAAAATAAATGAAGGTATTAACCTATATATGCATAGGAATTTGTAACGATGAGACAAACTAATTTGCATTATCTAGATTAGAATGAATGCAATTAATCATGACAGAGCTCGTAACCAAGAAGAAAGAGATGTTGTACGTCTTTCTAATCAAATTGTAATTACGGTAAAGGCAAATTTAAATGATTTTCAGAATACAAAAATGTAAATTACTGACGGATATACAAAAGTTTAAACAGCATACAATACCTCTGTTTCAGAGTTATTTACTTTTAGTTAAAATTTTCACAATAAGGAAAATCATGACCTTAAATTTTTTTCTTGCAAACAGTTCGATAGCCAAAAATAGTTAAAAGACGTGTTTAGAGTCGTTGCTTTCATTAGAGTCAGACGAACGCTTTCTCTTGTAAATCTTGCAGCAATGGCATATGAATTCGGATCTTTATTCATTATATATTATAAAAGGATGTTTTTGCCACAAAAAAGGGAGGTATGAACATGAAAAAGTCAGACGCTGTGTGAAGAGAAATCGAAGTGTACGCACATACATAATGAAATAAAAATTGCCTCCAGTGATGAACTTACGCTCATACATGATATGACTCTAATATGGTTACGTAAAACGTCGTTCATATTTTTTGTCACAAAGATTGTTCTAAAGTAGGCACCTAAAATTACTCGTGTTAATGTTAAATGACTTGTTTAATCTTGGAAGCCGAACATGAACTGCTGGCATATTTACAGTTTAAGAACTTAATGGAGAATGAATTAATTTGTGAGAAGTGTTTTAGTAAGTGTAAAATATTTAAAAATGGTGAAAAATTTAGATTCTGCTGTAACCGATGGGAGCTGTTTTCAATATTCATTATCAAGAAAGATATGATTTGAGAGCACTAAATTAAGTTATATTAGAATGTTGCGTATTAAGTATTAATTCCTACATAATATGAAAATGTGTGATTGTGTCGAGACATACCGTTGCCGATTGGTTACATTTGTCGTGAGGTCAGTATTCATTCGCGTTTAACATCCGAGGGTAAAACAGTGAGCACCGTAAAGCGGTGGAAGCTGAAAGTTAATTTAGAAAGAGAAAATGTACGAGTACCATAGCGGTCGTCACGTGGAATTTGGCAGAGTAGAACGTGGAAAGACGGAAAATGTTTTTTTGATACCGGTGTAGAAACGAGAATCTAAGACAACCGTTGGTATTATCAAGGAATGAACTCGTCCTGGTACAAAATTAATATCAGACTGTTACAACATGTATTCTGATTTAAGTAGGGAAGGATTTGAACATCTAACAATCATTCCATTAATTTTAAAGACCCTGAAACCGGCCCTCAAGCGAACAGCATTAAAGGGTGCTCGTTTTGTATTAAATGAACGCTACATAATTCTGGCCGAAGGAAAAAAATCATTTCGTTATTTAAGGCCTGTACGTGGTGTTCCACACATGGGAAAGAGAATTTTTTTCAAGGTTTAGACACTGTTATCTGTCAGGTGAGAGCAACGTCTCCATTTATACACCCCAGAAGCTACTACTATTCCTCTCTTTCTCGTTCTCTCTTGTGTCACATTTATATTATCTCCTCGTTTATTCACACTTTTATTAATTTCAGCTTCTAGCCTATGATGAAATTTGAGATTTGTAGCTGCATATGTTTCTGGAGGCATGTCTGGGGAAATGTTGGCAATTACTTTTATTTTAAATAATATGAGTATGCTGAATACATTTCTGGTTTCTGCCAGGATCGATTTGCTAGTTTAGATGCTAAACGCTTTGAATTTAAAATAAGACCTGATCAACCTGATAAGTGGGATCATCTCGGAAACAATATATGCAACATAACTTTTTATGAAATGTGTACTTTTACTGTGATATTGACCAAATTTTGATAGAGAAGCAAATTTCTATTACGTTGTGAGTAATTAATCAAATCCCGTAAAGAATATACTTGTTTCTCATATGATAACTCCGTTCTACACTATCATACTTTGCAAGTTATTCATCTCTATAGTACTGCTCTCACTTTTAACAATACAAACCAAGCGTGTTAACCCCAAACATAAGCGCTTGGCCCAATACACTTTCATGCTAACCTCTTCCTGTATCTGTAATCACTAATCAAACACTTTCTTTCAACTGAGCTTTTATTGCGCCCATGTCTATACTTTCAATTTCCAACCTCTCTTTCAATCAGTATTCCAAATATTTAAAGTTTCAATTTTAAGTTTTTTCCATTTACCACAATTTGTTGTATATGCCAGTTAGCACTGGCAGCACGACACCAGCATATATCAGATGCGACAGCAGCAACACATTCTCTTCTAGACTCAAGTTTACTCTTCTCTCAAGCATTTATTTTCATCTAGGACATTACCAGTGGTGTAGTGCTAAATAAAGAAGTGAGGGAACGCATTTTGAAAGTGTTACTCAGATGCGGGGGGAACAATGGCGAGCGCGGCGAACCCATACAGCTGGGGGTCCGGGGGCACTGTAAGCCCCCCGGGAAATCTTTTGAAATCTGACCAATTTCAGGGATATTTTGAGGTCATATGCACTGGATATTAGGATATATTCCAAGGTTGAAGATGCAGTATTTCCAGTGTCATTAGATATACGACATCCAGTACGATCAATAAAAATAGCTAACAACTGGAATGATTAACTAAAAAAAAGTTAACAACTGGTACGCCGTGGTGACTGTTTCACCAGATCTTTATAGGCTAGCATTGCCTCAGTCGAAGCTAAAAGAAATGAAGCAGTTAATGATTCTTTCTCATATTTCTTCTAGGGGTGGGAATTAAAATTTCATGACGTTAGAGATTTGTAAGTTCGGATTTATTTGAAATAGTGAGGGAACGCCGTTCCGTCTACCAAAAAAAGTAAGGGAACGCCGTTCCCACGCGTTCCCACAGCACTACACCACTGGACATTACTCCATCCATAAACACCTTAAAAAGTCATGGGGATATCACAGTCTTACTGAACTCCAACATTAATAGTGAAACAGTCACTGAACTCACGCTTAATTCTTACACAAGCAGCACCACTACGTAAATAAAAACTTGTCACTGTTTGAACAACTTAACGCTGACACCATACATTGTAAGCTCTTAGCACAAGGGAAATCTATTCATTTTATCATACATTTCTCCAAGTCGTTAAATGCCATTACACCTTTTTCTTATCAGGGGCATTTCGGCACAAGTGCTCCAATGCCGTCCAATATTTAATAAACTGCCTTCTCAGAGTTTAGAGAGTTTTGGTTTATAGGGTTCTTCGAGGTGAAAACTTGAGCTGTCCAAATTTTATTCCAGTACAACAAATAGATCGCGAGATACAAGTGTTCACGAGAACCAAGGTCAAGCTCAAGTCACTGACTTTTGAAATGCCATAGCATAAATACTATTGATCATAGATACAAAAACTTATATGTATATGTGTTTGTAATCAGCAGAGGACCAACAATCTTATCTAAGAATGGGGTAGGTCAGTTAGGAAAATATATTCCTTTTCCAAGATCAGACGTTGACTTAATGACCTTGAAGTACACCTGACCCAAAGAGTTTGAATCAAGGTAAAATAAAAGCAATCACTACTTTATCGATTTATGCAAAATCTATTCTTATTGATCATCGACACTGTCTTTTACAAGATCAAAACACTTTAATTGAATTGAATTGAACTGAATTCAATTCAATAGAGGAGGAGATTATAGACACCAATCGAACAGGGAAGTACTAAGGGGGAGGGGGACGTTAAACAGAAGAAAGAAAGTGCTGGAACTCCCGTTTCTCCTGTCACTGTCCTCCTTAGTTGATCTCTTTCCGTGTCTCACGCTCTCAAACACACACTTCTCTCTCTATTCCTCACTACATATACAAGCATCTTACAAACTACATAATCTTTTCAAAATAAAAAAAAAACTGGCATCAATTTTAAGAGCCTCGGAGTCCCCTGGGGAGGAGACCATGAATGACCCACTTAGAAAAATGGGGAAAGATGGAATGAGGAAGATTGTTCAAGAGTCCACCGGTTGAGTAGATGAAAGATTGAGAATACCGATTAACCTTTGCGTTAGACAGTTGGGCAGAAAAGGAACATGAATGTGTCGAAAGTCTGGTACTGCATGCTCTGCTTAAAGAAGGAGGCATGCAGTTAAAGATTTCAGAAGAGCAGTGTCCTTTATAATAGCGATAGTAAAGAGAAAGTGAGACAACATTACGGCGAAGAGAGAGGGATTGAAAACAGTCAGTAAGGCGGGGAATTGATGAGACGAAAAGCATTGATCCAACTCAGTCAAATAGGACTGTGTGGGTTAGGCCACCCCACACATGAGAAGCGTACTCTACACAGGGGCGGTCTAGACTCCTAAACAGAGAGAGCAAGTGTGTTGAGGTGAGAAAATTGCGGAGCGGGTACAGCACAATTCAGTACAAATAATTGTTAATCACTATAAACAAATAATTTATTTATTTTTCTACAGTAATTAAAACAAACCTACAAATCCCTTTTTTATCTCCTTTGTAAAATATATTAGTCCGGCAGCCAAACCTTTATATTTTTCAGGACCCGGAATTTTATTAAAAATTCCGGGTCCTGCAAAATATAGAGGTATTTTGTATCTGTATATCATCCTTACTCAGGATCTGTATGATGACATCATGTCACTCTTGAGTTATTTGAGATATTAACCCCTTAGATCGTGTCTGCCTTACCACTAGGATAATTACTTGTTAAGTGAAGACTGACTGAATATGTGAATTTTCATCTCAATTTATTTTAAAAATATGAATACAGTATCTTATCTAAATATTTACACACAAGCCTTTTAAGTTTCCGATACACTTGCATTAAAGGTGTCAAACCGTATTAAGTTTTTAGTTTCCGCAAATTAACCTAAACTTATACATTGAACTTCTATTAGTTCAAACAAAAACAATTATGTAGGTAAGAATATTGCAAGTTATATTTATTTTTAAGGTAACCACATTGTAACATCTCAATTTTATTCATTAAGGATCTCGGTGTCCTCATTCCTGTTTGCAGTAATGGTGGCTTTATTCAAATCATTGTGGCAGTTGCCCATTGCATGACAAGCACAGAATAATGTACAATTGTGTATATGCCAGTTCTGTATTGCTGCAGCGACAGCTGCGGTATTTGCATGGTGTACTGTAACAGGGGGGCATTTAGTGATTTTTGGATGATCCGTTGGGTGGTTGGTTGTATGGTATGTGATACGTGGCTGAATCTCGTGCGTGCTTGAACTTTTGAATTTTGGTTGCTTGAAAGTGTGTAAAATTTAAAATAATAAATAAGTATCATCGAAGGTTTCCTGTAAAAGATTTTTTGTATTAGCAATATTAGATTTGGTCGGACAGAAACAGCATACTGTAACACCAATAATCTAAGAGTTGTCCTCTGCAAAAGAGGACACGGGGTTAGTAGCTAGACCTCGCAACTTCTCTGTAAATAAACCCATATTTGTACAATTAAAGCGCCGGTTATTTAAATATTTAATATTGTAAGTTTAAGTTTAGGTTAAGTTTACGTTAAGCTTAGGTTAAGTTAGGGTATTGATAACTTATGTAAGCTGCCTGATTTTCTTTGTTTTTATTAATATATAGTTTCGTAATTTAATGTTTTACTGTTCCTGGCTGGGACGGCATTGCGCTATAAAGGGGACATACATATTTGTTTGTAGAATCCTGGTCACGGTAACAGTTAGCATCCCCAGCTAAGATATTTTTTTCTTATTTACTTAATATTTGTTATGCTGTTCTATTTTGGTTTCATTGTATACACTTTTTTCTTTTTAATTTTTCATAATTTGATTTTGTTCTCGTTTTGAAAGCTTGATTTAATCATATAGGTTAGAATGGTTGAAGAAGGAGCATCAAGAGGCATGATTACGGATGAGGAGGGGCAACAGTCGGTTAGATTGAAGGCAATTGAGGGTTTGTATGAGTTTGATGGTGCAATGACTGCAATAAAGAGTTATGTGCAAGAATTGCTGAATGAAGAAGGAACTGAGGGAAATGATGTGAAGCTGAAGGCTTTCTTTGAGCGCATGCGTAAAATGGAGGAAGGGTATGTAAGTAAGAAATTGGTTGAAGTGGGACGTGTGCACTTACCAATGCGTCTGGAGAAAAGGGTTGCTGATTATTCTGAAAGCAAGAAATCTGAGTATGATTGCGAAAGTCCTGGTGAATAGAAAGAGGTACAGAGTAAAAGGAAACTGAGAAATAAGGCTAAGCGTGATTGTAAAAGTAAGTTTGGAAGAAGTGATAAAGGTGTTAAGAGCAGAAAGTACACAATGGATGGAAGTTCTAGTTCGGATTTTTCGAATGAGGAGATTCCCTTGCCCAGAACGAACGTGTAATTGGAAGATTTTTATGCCATGAGAGACAAGGGTGTTTGTGCAGCGGATGCAGGGTGGATGGTGTTGCTAGCAATTGAGAGTGAGAAACTATTATTGAAGAAAACTAAGTAAGAACGTGAGCGTATTAAGGCTTCGAAGCCCTGGCCTTATGGTTTGGATCGTGTGCAAAAGGTAGAAGACTTTCTTTGAGAGATATGCAAGTGAACAGTTTGGAAGTGCTAAGAATAGATGGGCAGTGGAACTTAGCAATTTCTTGGATGGGCATACGAGACGTGTGTATTTTAGTGTGTATAAGCTGGGTGTTAAGTATGAAACAGTTGTGTCTAGAATTAAAAATGGTGTAGTGAAGAACGACAGGATAGTATAGTTGTAACTCAACGTGAATTTTGGACAGCAAATATGAGAGAATAAAAAGCTGGGTAATATGCACTCCGGCTACAAACACTGTATGAAGCAGCAGTGCCTGAGGGGGAGAGAGATAAACAGATCTTGTAAGAACAATTCATGGGTACGATCCCTCCAGAGATGGCAAGGAGATTTAGAGCGGAAATGGGTCGAGATGTAGAAGGTAAAAAGCTAAGATGGAGAGATATAGTTTCAAGGGCATTAAACGACGATGCTATAGGGGATATGGTGTACAGGAAGCAGGAAGAGGTACTCCCGTTACCGGTATGGGCGTTTTGTACGGGAAGGACAAGCTAGCGCTTCACGCTCATATAGCAATGCATTGCAACAGGAAAGACTCCAACAAGGGTGTTACAAATTGGGACAACCGCAGGTGGCTTACCATGGCCAACCCTCTGCTGCTAAGAATGTGCGCGCTAAGGGGGATTTGCAGTGCAAGTATTGTAAGAAAAATGAACATGTTATGAAAGAATGCTGGAAAATGAAAGGTTTGTGTTTGTTGTGTGGTAGCCAGGGACACAGAGCTTGTATATGTGATAAAAAGCGTGACGTAACCGAGTGCTAGGGGTGAGAGTGGAGCTGAAAGAGTGGTCTTATGTTATGGGTGTAATGATCCAGGGCATCGTGCGATTAGTTGTCCGGTGATTGCTCAGATAAAACAAAGAAATCAGATCGGTAAGGGTAGCGAGACTATTGGTGAGCCTGGACAGATGGGAGAGAATAATGTGAGTGGGGCAGAAGCAGAAAATTTAAATTAGGAAGCTCTGGTCTGGAGGGAACACGATCGAAGAGAGTGAATGATGGACGTGTGGGTGAAATGTACGAGTCGTGCGAAGTTCCCCGCACGGAAATGTTAGAATGGGAGCGAATTGTTAATAATTCTGACCTTAACCCAAATGCCAGTGAATGGATTGAGGGTGTGCAGTGTGAGCAACGTAATTCATTACCGCAGCGTGTAAAAAAAAGACGAAGGAGAGCGAATGGTGGAAAATACAATTGTGTACTTGGCTAATGAATGCGTAGGTTTGAAGAGTGGAAAACTGTGGAAGGTACATGCGGAGCTGAATTGTACGGAAACTGAAGCGATGTTGGATTCAGGTGCGCAGTTTTGTCTCATTAGCAGGAATGTTGTTTCTCGCATGTCCAACTTTGAGATTGATGACAGTGTGCACATTAAGTTGAAAGGTATTTGAGAAGGAGTTCGGTTGGTTGGGAAGGGTATGTTGACTGCACAGGTGGTAATTCATAGTATTGATTTCGGTATGTGTGATTTTTATACAGGGTGTACATAAAGTCAGGAAATATTTTTGTGAAGCACTTGGAAATTATGTGGAATTCAATCATAAAATGATAAAGTGGTAACATTTATTAAATAATTAAGAGTAGGATTCGACGTGACGCCCATCAGTATCCCTGCACAGCTCAAATCGTTCCGCAGCATTTCTAAACACATTCTGGAGCATTTGCGGGGTTATGTTATCTGCAGCAGTTCGTATACGTGTACGTAAGTTTTCAAGACTCGTAATCTTCGTCTGATAGACGTGCGATTTGATAAAGCCCCATGCAAAGAAATCTAAAGGGGTTAAATCTGGTGATCTCGCTGGCCAAGGTCTGTTGCTTCCGCGTCCGATCCAGCGATTTGGAAAACGTCCATTTAGATAATTCTGAACAATTTTGGCATAGTGACAAGGAGCACCATCATGTTGATAGACGACGGTACTATATCCTATCCCCATCGTCTATCAACATGATGGTGCTCCTTGTCACTATGCCAAAATTGTTCAGGATTATCTAAATGGACGTTTTCCAAATCGCTGGATCAGACGCGGAAGCAACAGACCTTGGCCAGCGTGATCACCAGATTTAACCCCTTTAGATTTCTTTGCATGGGGCTTTATCAAATCGCACGTCTATCAGACGAAGATTACAAGTCTTGAAAACTTACGTACACGTATACGAACTGCTGCAGATAACATAACCCCGCAAATGCTCCAGAATGTGTTTAGAAATGCTGCGGAACGATTTGAGCTGTGCAGGGATACTGATGGGCGTCACGTCGAATCTTACTCTTAACTATTTAATAAATGTTACCACTTTATCATTTTATGATTGAATTCCATATAATTTCCAAGTGCTTCACAAAAATAGATCCTGACTTTATGTACACCCTGTATGGTAAATAACTATTCACATGAGATCGTCCTGGGTAAAAAAGTTTTTGTTAGTAAGGGTTTAATAATTTATGCGAGGAAGAGATGTATAAAACGTATAGTGTTAGATAAGAAAACTTGGAATTTGGTTAAAGTCAGAGTATCGTGCGATGTCGTCAAGGCTTGGAGGAAATGCGTGTCCTGTGTAAGGAATGAAGAAAATGTCTTGGTTTTTGATGAATTTGTCGATCCAGAGTTAAAGGTGAAAATTGAATTATGGCCTGGATTAATTGACTGAGATAGTGCGGAAAATCAAATATTAGTTCAGTGTAATTCTTCGAAAGAAGTAAAACTGAAGGAAGGAATGAGACTAGGATTTCCATGTTCAATGGTATACGAGGATGAAATTATGGTGGTTCAGAATGACGAGAGTAACGTGCGTATAGGGACTTTGGTGCATAATGTAGCGTCTAGTGAAAATGAGATGAGTGACTGGCGTAAAGAGGAAATGATGAAAGAGGTGCTATTGCCCGAGGAATTGAGTAGAGATGAGCGTGAAAAGTTGGAGCGAGTAATATGGAAGAACAAGGAGGTGCTGAGTAATGGCGATAGCGATGTACGTAAGACGTGCTGCTTTGACTTCATGTAAGATAGAGTTGTATGATTATACGCCATTATGTTAACGTCCGAGAAGATTTGATCGGGAAACTAGTTTGGAAATAGAAGGCCAGTGTAAGGAATTATGTATGCTTAATATAATTTAGCCTAGTAAGTCTGCATGGAGTTCACCTGTGGTGCCTGTGCGAAAGAAGGATGGGTCGGTTGACTGTGTATTGATTATAGGAGAGTGAATGCGGTAACGAAAGATGATAAATTTCCTATACCTAATTTGCAAGATTTGGTCTTTAGCATGCATGGTATGAAATATTTTACATCATTAGATCTTGTGCGTGGATATTATCAAATGCTGTTGCAGGAGAGCAGGTGATTAATTTTGGAAGAACACTTGATGTGGGAGGGGTGAGAGGGTTTTTAGGGTTAGTAAATTTTCAACAAAAATTTATACCCCATTGTTCCGAAATAGCAGAACTTCTCTCTCGGTTAACTGCAGGTAAAAGGAAAGATAAAGTAGTTTCGACAGAAGAGCGTGTGAATGCATCTGAAGTGTTAAAAACGGCTATGTATGAGGATATGTTGTTAACGTTTGCAGACTATTCGGAGAATGCTGATTGCTGATATGTTAGAGCTATTCGTGGATGCGTCAAGTGTCGGTGCAGGTGCGTGCTTGGTTCAAAAGCAGGAGGGTATAGACAGAGTTATCTCGTATGCATCTACTACATTTAATAGAGCGGAGCGAAGCTACTCAGTGATAGAACGTGAATTGGCGGGGATGAGGTGGGCAGCAAAATTCTTTAGACCATTCTTACTTCGGCGCAAATTTATATTGTATACGGATCATAGGCCGTTGATTTATTTGACGAGCATGAAAATGATTGACAGCAGGCTTGCACGGACGATGGATGATTTGAGTGAGTATACTTTTGAAGCGCGATATATTGAGGGTAAGAATAATGTATGTGCTGATGCGATGTCTCGACAGCAGAATCATTGGACTAGAGATGAATTGTGTGAGGTTGAACTGAGGAATGAGCTTCCAGAAGGTTTAGAAGTAATTAAGGAAGTGACCGGTGGAACGCAGTCTATGTTTGAAAGTTTGAAGATAGTTTTGAACGAGCAACAGATTGAGGGAGTGCCTGAGAGTTTGCAAAAATTTAGAGAAAAAATGGTGGATGAGCTGTTGAGGCATGCTAAATTGTACAAGTTGAATAAGGGCGGTAGGAGTTTGAAAGAATCGAAACACATGAAAGATGTCAGAGTAATGCCAGATATGAAGGTTTTAGTTATGGTCAGTGATATGTTTAGAGTTAAGATTTGGGTGCATTTTATACCTGAATGTTCAGTTACGTACATTGGATTTCGTGTTAAAGGTGAGGAAGGGTTGAAAGAAGTCCATTTGCAGAGTTTGGAAGCAATTCACTTTAATTCTGTAAAGAAGATGAGCAAGTTTATGAAAGATGCAGAAATGGTAAGGCATGTAGATCAGGAGGAAGTAGAAATGAATAAAAAGGATATGGAGAGAGAAGATATTGAAGGAAGATTTAATGCCATTAAATTTATTTATGAAAGAAGTTGGACATGAGCGAGAGAAAGAGTTGGAATCGTGTGGCCATGAAGGTGGCTCAGTATCTTGGTCATGGGTCACGGCAGATAGATACAAGTTTTGTGCGTTTCTGGACATGGTAGCTGTAGTATGTTTAGAGAGAGAGAGAGAGTGATTAAGTATTTGTGTGATAAAGGGGTAGAGGGAAAACTTGAAGAACTGTGTGCCAGTTTACAAGGGCTTAGTGCGAAATTCAATGTCTTAAGACTGGTAAAACTTAAAGTTAAGAATGCGTTTGGCGAGTATGAGTTTCCTTTTGCGATTGTGAAGGATACTATTATACTGAAGTGTTTTTTACTGGGTATCAACTACTTGGAGAGGGCTGATACAGTATTAGATTTCAGAAACGTTACAGTTAGTTATGGAAATGAATCGGCAGTTAACATCTGGAGTGTTCACTTGAAATATAATGAGAGGGAAACACTGCGTTGGTTATGGGAGAACATTTTACCTTTGAATGAAGTTGATAGTTTGCAAAGTAGGGTAAAAGTTTTAAATAAAATTCGAAAAAGGGTTCTGAGAAGAAAGAAGAAATGGACTGTAATAATAAAAAATTTAAAGAGTATGTGCCCCATAGGCCACATCTGAGTGTGATTCAAAATGTTTTAGTGAGGTGGGATGATAAAAAGAAAATATGGGCTGCGGTAGTGGATTTTCAATTGCTAGTATCCGAGGTTAGGTATGGTAGTTCGGGATGTATGTAGGACATATGAGCAATGTCAGAAGATGAAAATGGAACATATGAGAAAAGAAGGTCGTATGAACTTGTGGCTGTATTGTAGATGTGGTTGCATTGCCGAAGACGTTTAGTGGGTATATTGGTTGTTTGGTTTGTGTGGACATTTTAGTAAGTTTGTACATGTGCAACCAGTTCGGAATAAGGGTGCTCAGTTGGTGTCGGGTTCTTTTGAACAAATGTCGAAGTCAATGTTGAAGGTACCGGTGCGAGTCTTGAGTGATAACGGCCCTGAATTTCGATCAAATATGTTTGGAGATATGTTGAGCAAGTACGGAATACAGTATATAGGCTCTAGTCCCTATAAACCTGCGTGTAATGGAGCGGTTGAGTGGGTGAATAGGATTATAACAGAGTTTTTGAGAAATTTGCGTGGGACGAGTGATAAATGAGATGAGGGGTTGACAAAGGTTGTAATGCTTTATTATCAGACTGTACATTCGCAGACTGATAAGGCACCTGCACAGAAATTAGCAGAGGGGACCCTGGAACGAGTCGATTTGTTACCTATTCCCTTTGATAAACAAATGACTTGGCGTGAGGGTCACCCTAACTTCATCTCCTTTGGAATAAGCTTGAAGGTTCTTAGGAAGTTAATTACTACAGAGAGAACTTTTAAAATGAGAATGAGTGAGAGATATGTGGGTCCATACTCAATTAAAAAAGTTATGGAAGGGGGAGTTTCGTATGTTGTGGAAAATGAAAGTGAATGTTTTAGGGTGCACCATACGCACCTAAAACTGTTCATGGAACCGCCAAAGTATTTCGAAGAGTACTGCGAGCAACAACGTATGATAAAAGAGCCAGGAAATTGTGAGATGAATATGAGGGAGTGATAGAAAGATGGTTAGTTAATAACGTAGAATAATATGGAGAGTATCAATGTGAATGTGGAGAGAGTAAGATTAGAGGAGTCACGCCTAGGATTGAAGGACAACGAAAATTCTCGCCTTGTGAAGATTACATGTAGATGCAACTGGGAAGAGTCGTCCGAAAGCGAGACTCGGGTAAATAAAGTTAATAAAAGAATGTGTAAGAGAAAATTGTCTGGTAACACAAGTTGCAAAAAAGGTTTTGAAAGGAGTATGACATGGCTGAGTCGTGTGCTGAGGTGGAAAAGGGATGTGTCGGCACAAATGGAAGACACCTTAGAATGTTTCGGTAATGTGAGACGAGCTGAGCTGATCGATGTATCTGTACAAACCGAAATAGTTTTTAGTATTCATTATATGTTTGTTTAACAAACTAATGAGTAATAACACAGCAGTTTATGTGGCTAGGAAGTAATTTATGATTAATTTTCCCAACTACGTTATTATTAGTGGTCTATCTATATCGGGGTCAGTCTTAATGTCGCTGATGAATTAATTCTTGAGTTATCTGGTTGACTCGTTAACATGAGGTACTGTACTACTACTTCTTCGAGGATTTTAATACTCGTATAACTTGTCTCATTCAACCTCGCCTAATTTGTTATTTTTGCAGGCTAACGCGATCGAACCAGGTGTTAATTGGTCCCAAAGTGATCCTTCAAAATAAAATACAAAACTACCAATGAAATCCGAAATAAATTGTCCTTTGAACCGGATACAAAGCAAACTCATTTTCCAGTTGGATATTAATATCATGCCAAGTAGTTTAGTCCATTTAGTTATTTTAAATTAATTCTAAATGTCAGACCTTAAAAAACTTGTACAAAAACGGAAAAGCAAGTGTGTCATGACAACAAAAATCAAAAATTCATCACTGAGACCAGATAGAATCAGACAAATATGATGAAGACATGTTGAGAACGAAGCTGGACTTACTAATCGAATTTCAGAAAAGCATTATCTGCATTTCTGAAGGTGAAATGTTTTTCGGCGTCGACGTTATGAAAATTATTAACCATTTAAAATACTTTGATTAAGTCTCCGCGAGTCTGGCTTTTTACAAGTGAGAATACATTTAACGTTTCTAAACGGGCATCATAAATATAATTCGTTTCCACTGCAATCATTTTTCTTGCTCGTTATTGCACTTTTTCCATTCTATGTATACCCTGCCGTAAATATGGGGACCAGAAATGAACGCAATATTGGTGGGGGCGTACTAAGGAATTATATAATGTTAGCATTGCTTTCTCCGACTTAAATTCAAATGATTATATAATGTAAGCATTGTTTTCTCCGACTTAAATTCAAATGATCTCCCAATAAATCCGAAGATTTTGTTTGCTTTTCTGACCGCTCCGATTCATTGTTTACTCGGTTTACGAGTGTCGGCAACAAAAACACCTAAATCTTTCTCTTCCCTAACACTCGTTAGTGTCTTGTCGCGCATAAAATACTTTTCTTTAACAATGTTTCTACCGATATGCAACTTTACATTTATCTGTATTAAAGTTCATCTGCCATATGTCTGCCCACTCCAATAATTTTTTAATATCGTCTTGGATTTCCAAACGTTCTGTCGCTGATTTTGTTAGTCTCCCTAGTTTGGTATTATCCGCAAATTTTGAAATTATACTGTTAATTTCTATGTCGATGTCATTGATATAAATAATAAAAACAACTGGTCCCAGAACTGATCCCTGAGGCACACCGCTAGTTACACTTTTCCAGTTAGACGCTTTGCCATTATTGACCACTCTTTGTTTATGTCCAGGTAATAATGATAATGATCGTGATAATGCGCTCCAAAAAGTTTTCACCTTCATTATGATACCGCGCCAAAAGACGAGAGCAGACGTCCATACATGAATCCATCACTACGAATCAGAAAGCAAACGACAGAGCATGCAATGGAAGCATCCAACATCTCCCGTTGCAAGGAAGTTCAAAGCGCAGCCGTCAGCAAGTAAAGTTATGCTAACACTGTTTTGGGATACACGAGGCCCTATCCTTGAATATTATCTAGAGCGTGGAACTACAGTAACAAGTGTATCGTAGTCTGACATGCTTCGGAATGAGTTAAAGCAAGCAATTCGCTCAAAATGGAGAGGGAGATTGTCGGAAGGTGTTATTCTGTTACATGACAATGCGCGCCCTCATACCGCTGCACGGACTAGAAAATGCCTTCAAGAACTTAAATTTGAAGTTCTCGACCATCCAGCCTACAGTCCAGACCTGGCACCTTCAGATTTTTACCTGTTTGGACCACTAAAAGACGCTTTGAGAGGTCAGCGATTCCAAGGCAATGATGACCTGAAGGAGGCGGTGCATGACTGGCTACGCACACAGCGAAAAACATTATTTTGTGATGGCATTAGGAAGCTTGTAGATCGCTGGACTAAGTAATAATATAATAATGGAATAATATAATAATGAAATTCCCTCGGATACGATTTAATTTTGTTCACTATATATAGCTCATCGTTACGCTTACTTTTTCTTATACATTTTTTGCATCGCCTTCTCAACAACTTGTATGCATTTTTATGGGACAAATTATTTGCTTCTTTAAACTTGAAATCCTCGTTCCTTTTTAACGTTAAACTATTTTTAATTTTGGCGTTTCACCACTTAGGTTCAACAGACTGCCAATCTGTTATAATTATAATAAGACTTCATGTACCATTGACATCATCTCGCAACAGTCTCATCCAAATTATGGGTCGAAAGTTTTCGTTTCAGGTCACGAAATTTAGCTCTTTTAAAATTCAAAACGTATTCCAAATTATCCAAATTATGAACATTCACTTTAATTTCAAATGTTATTTGCCTATGATCACTGGTGGAGAAATACTCTCCCACAGAGATTTCATTGAATATCTTGAAGTGAATATCTTTTTATTTGAAAGTTATTAGTTTTAAAATGTGAATATTCTTTTAATTGAATAAATAATATCTTTTTATTTGAAGTGCTAATTTTTTTTAATTGTGAATATATTTTTGTATTCAGTATTACTCGGATTTAAAAGTTTTTTAAAACTTCATTTCATTTTAAATAAGGTATAAAAAGCAAAAAACCGGAATAGGTAAGGAGGGATTTCGGGATTATAGAAGGCAAAAGAAGTGTGTTGGGTAGCCTCTCGGAGAAGAGTGTTAGGTGGCCTCTAAACTTCATATTTATCTATTATTTTATATACAGGGTGGCCCAAAAGTCTGTTTGCCCCGACGCATTCTAAACTATTTTTTTCGGGGCAACAGACTATTAATTTCTCCGTATAAAATTTTTTTATATTTTGAAACATTAAAATAAATGCTGTTCCCTAAAATTCATACTGTTTCTTCATATTATTTCCTATTTCTACTGTATATATTTTCATACGAAGAGCTGATTTCCAAAAGTCCATAAAATCAGTTTTAAAGGTATTGGAACATTTCATATTTCTTTAATATAGTCTCTCTTTTTAAAGTGTTTTTTTTTCACATTAATGTTGGGAGTGAAGACCATTAAGCAAAAAAAGATGTCTGAATAAAATCTAGTACACATGGTTAATTTGTAAATACTTTTTTTGTTTGTAATTGGTGGCGAGTAGGGCACCCGCAAAAATGCCGAATGCAAATGCATTTGCATGCAATACTGCAACATGACGTGGCATGACTTTGAAACGTTTGCAGCATTCTAGAAAAAGAGGCGCAGATGGCTGTAAATGGGGTTAGGGGCTCCAAACCTGTCCCAAAGCTGGATGCTATCTGCTTTTCAGATAGCTGGTGAGGGAAGCTATATTTTTAGAGCCTCTTTGCGAGTGACCCGTTGCTCACATCAGGCTAACATCATGAAAAAGAAAAACTATAGTGTTTGTCATTTACCATTATTTTTTCGGACTATAGTGGATTTAATTTTCCCAGAAGAGTTCCTTGTTCCATGCACGGTCTGTGTGTATCATATATATATATATATATATATATATGGGATTGAATTCAGAATAGTCCCCTAAGGCTCTTTCATGATACACATAGACCGAAAGTTACCTCTTTTTCTTTGATGTATTCAGTCCGACGCGAATGCAACGAGTCTTTTGCTTATATTAAGGTTCTAGATATAGTAGGCTAGGTGTAGCTGTAACCCCTAGATCCTGTCCCAAAGCTTGATCCTATCTGCTTTGTAGATAGCTGGTAAGGGATGCTATATTTTTGGGGCCCCTTTGCGAGTGACCCGTTGACCACATGAAAAAGAAAAAACTATAGTGTTTGTCATTTACCATTATTTATTCGGACTATAGTGGATTTTATTTTCCCAAAAGAGTTCCTTGTTCCAAGCACGGTCTGTGTGCATCATATATATATATATATATATATATATATATATATATATATACATCAGTCATGGAATAGAAATAATACAGGCAGTAAAGGTGCATTAAAATATGTATATACAACAGTTGTAAAAACAGAAATAATACATACTAAGCTTATTTAATATATATATATATATATATATATATATATGCATCAGGTATAAAATGGAAATAATAATACATGCTGTAAGTTCACTTTCTTCCATTCTTAAATAAAATAGTAAACTCGCACGTAATCGTAGTTACATTTACATCTTCATTATTTTGTACTACGCAAGAAATGCGATTTAACATTAATTCACCACTTAAAGTATGCGGCGGTATATATCCAATATAAAGGCGTTTCAGAGCGTTTAAGACTATTTTCGTGCTTACTTTACAACTTGACGTAAAAGTTTCACGCTCTTTAAACCTGGTTAAAATACAATCAAAGGCACGCTCAAAGATGACATCGTTTACTACATCATCATCACTAAATTCAAGTTTATAGAAAACTCTCTCCAAGTGCGCACTTTATCTTTTTTTCACTGATCTTTCCAACTGTAAACTCTTCAAAACTCATAATAATTATAATTGAGGGCTTCTTCAAAATCGTTACGGCAGCTATAATTTATATATGGAAATAATTCTTTTGGGTGAACGGTGAAGTCGAATTTGGTCTTGTAGCATTCTATACCTTTGTATAGAGCTTATGACATTTTTCAGGGTCTGTACCTTCTAAATATGTTTCCACCTCCAAACCATTCTCGCCTTGATCGTCCGGGCACTCGGTGAAATCATAGAGGAGCACAGTGTATGCGTGTTCGAGAATAATGTCGAAATAACGCATATGAGCGATACGTCCATCAAAGAATTCTTTTAGTTTATGGAAAGTGCAAATTTAAAATAATCTATCGATGACAAAGCGGTTTCGTGTAGGTATAAGAGTCTTGTTAACACCGTTTCTCCATATCAAATGTACATCGACACAGAGTTGCCCGGTATCACGATTCACATACAGAGTGCAAATAATAGAGTATGTGGTTGCATCACTAATCTGCTTTCTTCTTGTCCCCGTGCAGGTATTTTAAAATTCTCCACCGACCACTTCTCAACCACCAAGAATATTTTATCCATCTTCTCAATACTCAAATAAATAACATTACGTTTACCCGAGTCTGCTTGTTTACATTTCGTCTGTAGTGCGTAATTAATAGCACTACTGTTACATTTAAATGCACGCACTGATTTGAAGACAGATATTGTATACTGCACTGAGGATACTGTTTAACAGTAACCCCATCTTTTATTAGGTTTCTATCGAGTTTGTGAGGAGAGCACGTCCATTCGGGTAAATCTCTGAGTTGGTTGTGAGCTGGGCGGCGCGCGGATTGATTCAGTTAGTGAGTCGTGCGCGGTAGAACATGTATTCCGCCTATTGCTATGCGGTGATGAATTCGTGTACGGTAATGTTCAAACATGAAAACTTCGACACGCCTCAGCCACGTAAATGAATGTTTATAACTGGATCTCGTTATACCGGGTAAATGCATTGAGAAATTTTCCATCTGCGATGCAAGAAGTATTACAGATCTCAAAATTTTACCGTACCGGTTGCCGGGGATGTGTACCAACGACTTTTTAACTTGTTCAGGAATAATGGAGTTCACCATATTTCTTTCACGAGGATCAGTTATGTGCACATAAACTTACTGACACGGAGAGAATCTGTTCGAGTAAAATGCGTCCGCATACTGCTCCACTATGAGGGATAAGCAATATTCATCACCAAAATCTATTAAAAATTCATCTAAACCTTTAGCTATAATTTCATTAGGCACGTCATCGTGGTATACATGGATGTAGTGATAGAATATTTTAAACTGTCCGTAACCACAAGATTCGCGTTTAGTAACATATGCGTGAACTCGGCGAACTGTAAAATGACATAATAGGTCTTGTCGTGCCATCCACCAATAAGCTTCACAATCTACAGTCTCTGCTTCTCTTCAGCGAACGTTGACCTCCTTCACTCCACATTGGACATACTCTTTTACATATTTCAAACTCACAACATATTCCATCACGTTTTTTGCATTGCGGTAACTTGTAATGCTCTCCTCAGAAAATCCATACAGTATTAGAGCATCCTACTCACAGAGTTTCACTTGATTTAGACTGGACTTAAATGTCTCAAAAGACGGCTGACTAGAAGTTTTTTGAGTGTACACCACGTCTGTAGACTTTGCCGAGTACCACTTCAGGAATGTAGAGCAAGCAATATCAGCGGCAGCCATCGTTATTTATTCAGCAACGTGAGAAATCTTCAATAGGTAAAAGATACGTCTCAATACCAACGTCTGTTCCGCTCAACTAAACATGGCAGGGAGAGTGTGTTCTTCCAATGGGGTTAATATGCGGAGTCACAACGCTCTTTTTATTGACGCGCACCATACAAGGGAGTGATCTTAGATTTCTTGTACACACACACACACACACACACACACACACACACACACACACACAGGTGAAAATGAAACGTTTAAATGAAATATAAATACACTGTAAAATGCTGCCAACAAGTAAATAAACTCTGAAAAAATATATATATATTATATATATATATATTATATATATATATATATATATATATATATATATATATATATATATAACAATACTCATGCCCCACATTATCCAAAGGATACAATAGCGTAGGTGCCCGATTTCCATGACTGCTTTATCGACGGCGTTGGTGTAATAGCTAGATGGAGGTTCCCTTTTCTGTATTCTGTGTAAATTTCCTCCAAAGACTATTTAAGCACAACTTTGCACTAAAGCACTTGCCAGCGTTTCTCAAAATCTGACTCTGTTCAAGCTGTATACCTTCACGATCGTGGTAACGCTGATATATATGTTATTTTTTCGTCTTCGGTCTCAACACCCCGAAAGTATCCTGATGCTTCAATTATATCTTTCAAGAAGGTGTTAATGTAGGGGCTGAAGAGGTTGGGGAGCTTCTGGAACCTCCACACTTCATAAATCCTCAGTATTCTGTAGTCTTGACGAATGACTTGAGCTAGCTCAAGACTTGTATAAACGCCTCTGATCTTCCTCTGATTGAATGTATGGTTACAGTCCTAATTGTTCTCCTCTGCACACTTCAGAAACAGAGGGAACATAAGCTTATGGTCTATGACAACAGGTAAGAGAGGCATCCATAATTCGGTAGGGGGAATTACATCAACAAACGAAAGTCCAAAATAGTTATCGTTCAAACTATCTGATAAGTGCGGGGCCCACCAGTTTTTCAGGTGCTCCTACGGGCTATGGGTTGTTCTTCATAACGTAAGAGTATAGAGAACAGAAATCATAGTAATGGAGTTTCACCTCCTCCATAGGTGGGAAGGAGAGTTTGAGCGGGGTTTGTGCGTCCACCAAACAGACTATCTCCACATTTCAGAAGGTCCCTTACCATTGAACGCTAGATGTCCCTTATTTCTTCGCGAAACTGGTCATCACCATCCATCCGTGCATCATATTCATGTTCCCATATCACCTTGTGAGTGAACTGGGTGCTTCTACAGTATCCGCAAAAATTCCGGCGCCACCCTATTCACAAAATTATTTACATTATTTACATTATTAACATTATCACTATCATAAATAAAATAAAAAATAAGGCCTTCATACTTACATATTAATATTTTGGCATGTTGCCTCGAGCCTTGATGACCATTTGCAACCTTTTGGGCATAGAATCGGCAAGTTTCTGGAAGTATTCCAAGTCCATGTCTGATATCCACATATTCAGTATTTCATTCCTGAGTTTCAGAATAGTTATTGTATCACATTTGGCAAGCTTGTTCTTAATATAATTCCAACAGTTCTCTATTGGATTTAATTCAGGTGAGTTACCAGGCTATCCAAGAAGTTCAGTAATGTTTTCAGCAAAACATTTCTTAAAATTTTTTGCAGTGTGACACGGTGCATTGTCCTGCATAAAAATGTTGCATCCATGGATCTCATAAAAACCCAATAAATGGCTTCTAAAACCTCTTTATACTGGTCAGCATTCATTATAGTATTCTTAGGAAGGAAATACAGACCCCCACGACCCACCTGTCCAATAAAACATCCCCACACCATTACTGAATCTGAATATTTTACTGTTTTTACAGTGAACTGGGGGAAGTACCTGCTGATGTTACTTGGTCGTCGTACCCTTCCATTACGTGTTGTAATGTATTTAAATGAACTTTCGTCACTAAACATTACCTTCCTCCATTGCTCTGATGTCCAGTTCTTATATTTATTTGCAAATACTAACCGTTTGGCACGTATTTGCTTCGTGAGCAGAGGTTTCCGTGTAGCTACTCGTGAGGGGAGGTCCAGCTCTTTCTGCAGTCTTTGCTGCACAGTTCGTTCAGAGACATTTGCAAGGATTTGGGGGTAATTTTTCTTAATTTGTGCAGCAGAACTAGATGGTTTCTTTAATACTTCACGTTTTAATAAATTGTCAGTAGTTCTAGATGTCTTCATTGGTCTGCCGGAGCCAGCTTTTCTAGGAGGAACAACATTAGGAGGGAGGCCTTGGGCTGCAACAACAAGTAAACGGATGGTGGAATGTGCACAACCTGGTCGTCTAGATATTTCACATGTAGGCACATTTTCTTGTTTCCACGCAAGAATACGTGCTTTCTCCTCCACGGCCAGCTCCAGAGGGCTCATAATGAATTGTTAATATAAAAATTATAAGCACTTTCCCTCAGGACACAAAAATTGCAGGCATGTTTTATGAACATTCCTGTCTGCTGATGTAGGTGTGTGAACTGGTAAATAGCCTTACACTCATAACTACGCGGAACGTTACGGGGGCTGTAAGCCAGGTAGGCTTTAGGCATAAAGTTATTTTTGAATACAGTGAAGCACAGTGACGCGATCGTGGTTGTGGCTTGTAGTGGATCACAATTGAATCGGCCTGGAAACACACTCTAAGCACACGCACATCATTCACACAATAACGCTCCGCTATGTTGTAAGGATTGGCATCATTAAAACTGGTGGAGTATCTCTCAAAATCTCCTTGCTCACTAACACTCATACTGTCATAGTTAAAGTAATATTTGGAGGGTGGTGGTTCCACGTAATTTAAAGTGTTGCCGGTGAGGAAAATGTAAGGGAAATACCCTTTTCAAACTTCGGCATCCACGTCCATTACTTTGGGCAACTTAGCTAATTTACAAGGCGTGAATAACAGTGTCTTTAAACTGAAAATTATTACTTATTTGCATTTTTATAAGTTTGTTATCTCTTTTCAAAGGATCACCCGTGAATATTTCTGAGGACTCATGTTCAAGCAGCTCCTTATAAGGAAAGTGTGTGTCAAATTTTGCTGCGTTATGGGCAAGAATGTACACTGCCACATTTTTTAATTGTTCCGGTAGCTTGACAATATAGTTCACAAAGAGTTTCACGGGCGTCTCTCTTACAGTACTCTTAAAAATGTTTGTTCGTTTGCCACATTTACGACATTCATCACACTGAACGTGTGACTGGCTTACGAGTAAGTGGGGAATAACCTCCTTTGTCTGGCGGCTTGTGTAAGTCTCTACAGTATGTCGTAGTATACAGTTATAGAAGGTTTATCTTTAGGCTTGGCATTTTTCATATAACTTGGGATCTTTGATATACAGTGGGTTCTAAAATTACTTGGACCACCGCCAGATTTTTCTATTTTTTTGATAAATCCCAGAGAAGGTAGCAATTCTTGATAACAATCATTCCTCTGAGACTATGTGTGTCTAGACATATCGCCAAAAGGCAAATACCCATAAAAGACTTATCTTAATCCTTTGAAAACCTTTTCTAAATCTCATTCAACGTCACATATGTAGGTGGTCTAAGTAATTTTAGAAGCCACTGTAACTTTACACCATCTGCCTTATATTTCTCATGACATATAGTACAGTAAATTTCACCGCATTTATGCTCGAATTTTCACCCAGCTATCCATTGTATGAAGCATACCACACTCGGAAATTCTTATTTTCTTGCACGTCCCATTTGATTTATGGAAATTAAAACAAATATTATTGAAAAATATTCGTCTACATACATTACAATCACTCCTCTCGTCCTCAACTAATCGGCTTTCACATTTGGGGCTTTTACACTGATCTTAAATCACGTAGCAATCTTTACAATGTTTCAGTGGATTAATCGTAAACTCGAGACATCCCTTACAGAGATTATGGTGCCTGCCATACTTATGACTTTTATCGTATCTCGCGTGAAGAGAGCTTATATTGCGAATGGGTAGGTAAGTTGTCCCAGTCAAACTTAAAATAAGTAAAGATTTTGTGCGGTCTCTCACACTGCTTTTAAAAAAATACAGTCCTGCCGCGCTCATCCAAGCCAAATACAACTATACGTACAAACATTTCGAGCTCAACTTTTCTCATCTCTTCAGGACCCATATCACAGTTAAAATCAAGCCCGCAATCTGTGGCTAGTTTTCGAGCACGTTGCACAACCGTAGGCAGCCAAAAAAATTTTATGTGCATGTGTTTAATACGGTAAACATATGGGCCAAGATTATTGCTATAAATTCACAACCCCGATCGAGATTAGTGTGGTTTCTATATATTTGATAGTTGTTAAAGTTAAGTGTATAAGGCGTGGCCGTATGTCCCACAACGTGGTAAACATGGTCTATATCGATTGTGAAGTTCTCCAAGTTAAACTCGGTACCGCTCTGGGTGGCCTGGGTAATACACTCCAAGATATAATCAATATCTTCTATAGACAGCCTCGTGTTGGGTATAACTATCAAAAAGTCAACTCTATCTCCATTATTTAACCCAAGCCCGGGAGCCAGCCTTTCCCTGGACTCCCACCTGCTCTGAAGGGAAAACTCCACGAAACGTTCAACTACGCGGCGCAGTCCGCGTTCAACTCTGTTTTTATGCACAGCTCGCGGATCGACTCTGACTTTGTAGCGATTTCTCACCAGCGCAGGGGTGGCGTAAAGTTGCGCCCTAGCTCAATTCATATGTCTCCGTCTGCAGGTTGATGCATTGATGATGAGGTGGAGGGTACATCGGGATGGGATATTGAACAGGTAGAAATGGAAGCAGTTTTATTTGGGGTTGGTGCTACTATGGGTGGTGTAGCGTAAGATGTGCAGGATTGAGACTCTGCTACATTTTCGGAACCTACTGAGGATGCAACACTCCACTTCGTGGAGAATTTTACACGCTTACGCACCATACCTGACGTAGAGGGTGTTTCTGTTGGTCGGTTTTAGTCCTCGTCCCTCGGTTTTTTTGGATCGGGTGGCATGGGGGATGTTGTTGTTGTTGAAGGAACTGGAACGCAGGTTTCCGTTGGTACATTGATGTAAGGAGCGGAGTCTGGTGCCTTAACAATTACGTCATCATCATCGTCAACATCCACGACACATGGCTGTTGAAGTTAGGTGATGCCATCATTCACGGTTCTGAAAAAAGAAGGAAATAATGTAGGTGAATATAAGGTATGGTTCTTTAAATTTTTTATATTTGGTGAAGGTGGCATTTAAGAGTGTGCTGTGTTAGCGATGGACTCTGTACTAAAATTCTGGTTCGCGAGTCCTTCTACATGCAATATATCCTTTCCTACAGGATGTGGTAAAACGGTCTTTATGCTTAAAATAATTAAAGATAAAAACGAACTGTTCTCAAAGCCTGCACATAAAATTATATGGTGTTATTCGACATACCAAGCTGTTTTCAACGATTACCAATCAAATGTTTCCGAATCAGCGTAAGGAGTTTATGGTCGCTTGCACAATGATCTGTCGTTACAGTAGAAACTGTTATGAAAGGGGTTGATATGAAAATTTAAATTACCCGCACGCACCTGGAGGTATGCCTGAACCTGGATGATGCCACTGAAGAGGCTGGGAAATCCGTAGTGATTCACATTATGGAACCATATCTTCGCATACGATGAGTGAAGCTAAGCTCTGCGAAGCAGATGGAAATTGAGAAAAATTTATTTAGGGCCACACCCAAATACCCCATAAATAGGGTTCACATGAAACTGTTTACGGTCCTTTCAGGCTTAACTTCTAAGCAAATAGAGAATGTGGCTCTCGGAATTCTACCAAAAAAGAATATTGATTGCAATGTTAGAGCATGATGCATTGAACAGGGAATATAAAAAATCAGCATTTAAATTGAAAACTTTTGACTTGAAGAATATTATACTGTTTGTCAATGGCTCGAGGGTAGGTGGGGGCGGTTCGGAACGAGGCATTCTACAGATGCTGAGATTTCTCATTGTGTGAGGGCATATCACAATCTGATTCACAGCGTCAACGACTGTGACGGGTTTGGTACAGGTGTGACGCTAAACGATTTTATAGACGGCGCAAATATTTAAGTTTTTGATCTTTCTTCCGACTTTTGTGTAAGTGTGACCACCCACTGAAACCTCCAACAAAATGGAAATATGTCATTAAGACTGGAGTTCGGCACAGTATTAGTCAAACGTATAAGTGTCCTATTTTATCTGGAATCGAAAGTTCTGTTTGAAATCGTCCACTTTAGGGCGTCAATAAACGACTTCTAAAAATGGATGAAGTCACACTTCGAGCTGTAATGAAAAAAGATTGCTTCACACGAGTCATATTTATGGGGACATATGTGAAGGATGAAGTGATGAAACTTCCAATTACGAAAGATTGTGGCGCACTCATACTAAATACTAACTTGTCCAGCGGGAAAGGACTTCACTGGATTGCACTTTATTTTAAAAATAGAGAGGGAATGTACTAGTTTGATTCGTTGGGAGATTCCCTATGGAATGACCCCGTAATTGTAGTTTCTCAAGCAACTACAGTCCTTGCAAATTGTATGGAGTCGGTACCTGTTTCCAAGGTTTATTCAGTAATGTGTGTGGGCAATACGAGTATGGCCAGAGGGAATGAATTTACCGATTTCCTAAAATTATTGATTTATGTGGCGCAGAATCCAATGCCGAATTTGTTTGCAGACAAATAAATTGCCGAATCCCATTTGTAGACAAAACCATTCGCTGTATTCTGTGAAATGTGATTTATATACAGTATAACATGTTCTTTCTCCAAACTGAAACTGCCCTGTATTTAATTTAAAGTTTATTAGTAATAAAAAACCATTAAAATTCGTCGTAGTTAGATAATTTAAAATAGTAAAATTCTTACACTTGGTTTTGTATGATAAATATATTTATTTATTTATTGTGTAAATTACAAATACAGAGGACGACGGATATAAGAGCAACATCGGTTCCCAGGCCAAAGGAGGAGATTGTAGACACCAATTGACCAGGGAAGTACTTCGGGGGGGGGAGGTTAGACAGATGATAGGGAATGCTGGAACTCCCGTTTCTCCTGTCATGTCCTCTTTAGCTGATCTTTCTCGTGTCTCATCTATCCTGTGAGCAGTTCGGCATGCTCTAAAACGCACATTTCTCTCCCTATTCCTCACGACATAAACATACATCTTACACACTACATAATCTTTTAAAAATAAAATAAAAAATTTGGCATCAACTTCAAGAGCCTCGGAGTTCTTTGGGGAGGGGAACATAAAGGTCCCCACTTCTGGCTTCCCACCTGCCTGCCGATACCGGGAAAGCAGACCCGGGCGCGGGGTTGGATCTCTTACCGCCCATTCGAGATGTTCTGGGCCTCTCTCTGATTCGCTTTTCATAAACTTCTGCAACATTTGTGGCCTTTTCTCAAATTTTCAATCTGTTGAACACCACCTCTCCTACTCTAAACCTCATCATCTTTTCCTCACTGAAACTCAGGTGTCTGGGACGACTGACAGTAACCCCTTTTCCGTACCCTCTTACTTTCTCTATACTCAATTTCACTCCAAAGGTAGATGTTGCGTATATGTACACAATGACCTAACTTGTTCTCGAATTCCCGAACTCGAATCTTCCAAATTCTATACCTTCTGGCTGCAGTTCGCATGCCAATCTCAAACTAAATACATCTGCGCTGTTTACCTTTCTTCTAATTCAAGTGACTATCAAAAATTCTTTGACTACCTCACTTCCAAAGTGGAATACATTCTTCCCGCTCTCCCTTTGTTGAAATCTCCATTTTAGGAGATTTGAATGTTCACTACCACCTTTGGCTTTCCTCCCATTTCACTGACATCCTTGGTGAACTAGATTACAATTTTTCTACCCTAAATGACCTAGAGCACATTGTGTACAGTACCCTAATTGTATCCCCGATCTCCTTGGAGATAGACCCAACCTTCTGGATTTATTTCTTACCTCTCTTCCTCCTTCTTAATCTGTCAAACTTTTCTCTCCGTTGGGGTCCTCCAATCTCAATCTTATAATCTGTATATCTTATATCTTTGGATCCTCCGAAGAGGAGGCGCCTTTGGTACTTTAGCGCCGCTGATTGGCAGGCCTTTAGGCAGTACTTCTCTGATTTCCCATGGAATGAATACTACTCCCGAGGCCGGGGCCCTTGTGAGTGTGCAGAGTGCATCACAGACGTGATTCTCTTGGGCATGGGGGCATACATTCCATATTCTGTTTCAATACTAATGCAAAGCAACTTTGGTTTAACTTTACTTATTTTAAAGCTATCCGCAACAGAGAGGAGGCTTTCAGAGGCTACCATCGCTATCCAACTCCTAACTCTCACTCAGCTTATATTTCTGCAAGGAATCGTGCGAAATGTGTTTTTCGACTCGCCAAAAATTCCTTCATCCGACAAAAATGTGACAACCTATCCAATTCTAATTTATCTCGCTCTTTCTGGCATCTACCTAAGAACCTCTTCAACAACTTTACTTCCTTTTCTTTCCCTCCTCCTTTCCATTCCGACCGCACAGTTGCTGTCTCTTCTCCTGACAAAGCTGAATTCTTCGATCAAACTTTCGCTTACAATCCAACCCTGGACGATTCCGGTTCTGTTCCTCCATCTCCTCCCCCCTCTCACTTTATTATGTCTGAAATTAAAATATATTCTAAAGATGTTTTTTCTGCACTATCTGGGCTGAACTCTAAGAAGGCGTAGATCCTGATGGGGTTCCTCCTGTTCTTCTTAAGATCTGTGCTTCTGTGCTGACACCCTGCCTTTGCAAACCCTTTCGTCTTTGTCTCTCATCTAGTACTTTTCCTTCCTGCTGGAAGTTCGCTTTCATTCAGCTTGTCCCAAAGAAGGGTTACCGCTCACAACCCTCCAACTATCATTCAATTGCTTTGATTTCTTGCATTCCCAAAGTTTTTGAATCTATCCTTAGTAGATTCTTAAAGACCACTCTTCTCACAATCTTGTTTCAGATCGTCCGGAAGAGACGGTCTACTGGCGATCTTCTTGCATATCTCTCTAACTCTTGATCATCCTCTTTTCGGGATTTCGGTGAAACTTTTGCTATTGCGCTAGACATATCAAAAGCTTTTGACAGAGACTCGCACAAACCTTTAATTTCTATCTTCGCCTTCATCTCTAACTTCCTTTGTGGCTGATGTTTAGCTGCAGTTGTAGATGGCCACTGTTCTTCTCCTAAAGCTACTAACAGTGTTGTTCCTCAGGGGTCTGTCCTGTCACACACTCTTTTTCTTTTATTTATTAATGATCTTTTAATTCGCACTTCCTATCCTATTCACTCCTACGCCGATGATTCCCCTCTTCACTTCTCCACCCGCTTCCGAAAACGTCTCTCTCAACAGTCACTCCATGAATCGCGTAGTATGGCTATGGAGCACATGACATCTGACCTTTCTGCTATATCTGATTGGGGGAGAGAAAGCCTTGTGGCTTTCAATGCCTCAAAAACTCAGTTCCTCCATCTGTCTACTCGTCACAATCTTCCACACGACTATCCCCTTATGTTCAACAACACACAATTCAATCCTTCCTCTTCTCTTAACATTCTTGTCGTTTCCTTTTTGCGTGATTTTTCCTAGAAAGATCACATATACTCTCTTTCTAAAACATCTTCTAAGAAGTTAGTTGTGCTGTACCACCTTCGCGGTTTCTTCACCCCAATTCAGTTGCTGTCTCTGTACTGGGGTCTTGTTCGCCCCTGTATGAAGTATGCTTCTCATGTGTGGGATGGTTCATCTCACATAGCCGTACTTGACCGGGTGGAATCAAAGGCTTTTCGTCTCATCAATTCCCCGCCTCTTACTGATTGTCTTCAATCTCTCTCTCTTCGCCGCATTGTTGCATCACTCTCTCTTTACTATCGCTATCATAACGGACATTGCTCTTCTGAACTCTCTAACTGCATGCCTCCTCCTTTAAGGAGATCACACAGTCGGAGACTTTCTACACTTTCTCATTCCTTTTCTGTCCAACTATCTAATGCAAGGGTTAATCGGTGTTTTCAGTCTTTCATCTACTCAACCGGTCAACTCTGAAACAATCTTCCTTAATCCATCTTTCCTCCTGTCTATGACCTCCCATCTTTCAAACGCAGAGTGTCTAGGCATCTCGAAAACAACGGACCATGATTTTGGCTCTCTTCTTCTTCTAAGGGATGGGCGCTTTTGCGGGCATTTGCCCTGGGCTCCTCCTTCCTGTATAAAAAAGCTCTCATAACCGTCGTGCTCTTATATCCGTCGGTAGCTGTGGAGACATCAGAAACAATTGTAAGGTGTTAATGATCATATTTATTGGGTGTAGAATCATTATCAAATGTACACTGGACATTACCAGCCATTACATTACAAATGGTCAAATTATAGAAAAAACATGTTCAAGTCAATAATAGATCAACAATCACACATCAGCCAGTGTACGTCTTCAGCCTAGTAAAAATATTGTCATCAGCCACCTGTCAAATTATAACGTCCTTGAAAAGTCTGGAATTCGGGATCGTTTCTTCTTGGCGACCAAGCGCTGGGCAATCGATGCTTTCACATCCTCTTTCCGGCGGTTTTCCAGGTTCATTCCCTCGGCGGCAGTAAATGATAATGCCCATATCTAGGGGTTGGATCAAAGACGTCGTGTTTGGAGGTAAGAACTCGAGCTTGGTGTCCTGCAGGTTCACATTACTCGGATATAATCATATATTATTTTAGTTATTAATTATAAAACTCCTGAGCTATAAAGTGTTTATTACAGTTGGCTGCGAAAATTTTATAACCAAATTGTAATTGAATGATAAGTAGACGAAATTTTTACAATTGTTTTAAAGGGGTACAGCGATTATATATATATATATATCCACACAGCTGCTCATTAAATACTAGCTCAAACCTATAACAATGGGGCGCAGAAATATTGTGTAAGTTATATAAGTGTTGTAGGTTATATGCAGATGGTTATTGTCGTTTAAAATAATAAAGGCGTTGTTGCCACAATAGCCGTAGAGTATTTGAACATCTTGTTTCTCGCTTTGCACGGTTCAATATAGCCTTAAAATCCTCAAAGGATGGGAGAATAGGGATTCTTTCAGTATCCACCACATCTGTACACTTTATCGAATACCACTTCATAAATGTCGAGCACGCGAAATCAAAGGTAGCCATCACTTTAACGTCTACACAAGAATTCTTCAAAATAAATGTCTGAGATCCAGGGTTTGCAGCAGTCAACTGAGCACGCAGCGGTAGCGATATGTCCCAGGTAGTAGCAGGAGTCACGTGACCCTTTAATTGATCATACAGTGGGCGGAACTTAGAATTTTTCCTGCACATACAGGCGAACACACACACACACACACACACACACACACCACACACACACACACCACACAAGAGGGAGAAAATGAAACGCTAATTGAAACAAGATTTATTTAATAAACATATCATCGAATAATTCATGGTGTGTGTATATACATGGTGATCCGTTTGGGTATGGATAAAATAAAATTGATGTGAAATAGAAAGAGTAACACTGTATAATTTAATATTTGGCAAACAGTGCCCACAAAGGTGGTAGACTGTGTCAAACCTAATTAGTCTTCAACATGACCCCACTTCCAGACACAACAGAAGTCATAACGAGAGGCTAATTCTTACGACCACCTGCATATGGTTTAGAGATAGACCCCATTTCTTCAAATGTGCGGTACCACTGCACTATTGAGTCGTATTTAGGAGCTTTTCGAACACCATACACACTGCGAAACTCACGCTGTACTACTGTCACACTCTCAAACTTAGCACACCAAATGACACACTTTGCACGGTGTTGTGCATTCGCAGCAATCTTTGAGACTGGCATATGTCTCATAAGTCTGACAGCAGATGGCGCTCTTACATCTGGCAGCGGATAGCATAGCCTATTACAAACTCCCACATTTTATGGCCACACTTGCAACAGATGAGCGCTGTATCACTTCTCGGTAGATTCTCATAGCGTTTTTATTTTATCCAAACCCAAACGAATCACCCGGTATATTCAAATACGCGTAATAAATAAAATAAACAAGCAATTCAATAGACATATATATATATATATATATATGAAAATTATTTCACGAAAGTAACACGTGAAAAATATTTATGATGAATAAAACCACGAAGGAAAGGAAACACAGAATGGTGCTCAAGCGCTTTCGTCTAATGACATCCTCAGGAACACTGAAGTACATAAAGGGTTACAGCCTATATATAGGTTACAGAAAAAAAAACTATACATATATATATATATATATATATATATATATATATATGTATATATACAATAAACGGAGAGATAAAAAAAAATTAAAAAAATTATTAAACATTAAAGGATTGTGGGAGGAGCATACAAATTTGTAAGGAAAAACTACTGATTTTTAGCACAAGATTAGCACAAGATCAAATTAATTGTTTCCAACCAATGTTATAGAAAAAACAAAATAATTAAATAAAAAAAAATACAAATTTATACTGGAAATCTGCCCGGGTTTTAGCACTTTGCCCTTCTTGTTTAGGTTCGATGTATATAAAAATAAATTTAAAAAAAATACAAGTTATTTGAGTAGCATACAAGTTTACCAAAAATTTAGCGTTCTACCCTTCTTATCTAAATCTGTTCTGAAGGAATTCAAAACAACAGGATCGAGTTGAAAAAGACCTTTGCTTATGTTGAAGTTATTTGTGAGTTGGATAATGGCAGACTCAAGAATATTTCTATTAACAATGTTGCTAGAGTGAAATAAAACTGAAGCATTATTCCAACCAATACAGTGGGATAACTCTGACAAATGGATAAAAAATGGCACTGGACGACTGTCCTGTTCTAACGGAATATTGATGCTGTTTTATACGTGTGTGCAAATCCTTTCCCGTCTGACCTATATAAAAGGAATCACATTGTTTACAACCAATTTTATAGATAATGCCTGAATTATTGGTAGGGCTATTTTTTACTATGATATTTTTCACAATATTGTTATATGAAAATACTACATTAATATCCAAAAGTTTAAGTACATTAGCAATGCCTAAAAAGCCCGGGAAAAATGGAAGTACTAAAATATTTTTTGACAAAGTATAAGTGTTATTATTCACACGATAGAAAGTTCGTTTTGCCTTGTTGAGACAAGATTCCATAAACGCAGATGGATAACACAGATCACTTCCAATACCGTTGATTTTTTCCAATTCGGCATCGATTTATTCCGGACTGGCGATCCTTTAATGTTTAATAATTTTTTAATTTTTTTTTTTATCTCTCCGTTTATTGTATATATATATATATATATATATATATATATATATATATATATATATATATATATATGTATAGTTTTTTTTTTCTGTAACCTATATATAGGCTGTAACCCTTTATGTACTTCAGTGTTCCTGAGGATGTCATTAGACGAAAGCGCTTGAGCACCATTCTGTGTTTCCTTTCCTTCGTGGTTTTATTCATCATATATATATATATATACATATATATAACAAAACAATGAAGGGCTATGGTACCCAAAGGGTACAATGTCGTAAGTGCCGGGCACCTGGTAACGTTTCCTCTCCGTGTTACAACACACTTTCGTGTCCCTAAGTTTCTTCACGCTCCCCGCCCAGTTACTGTGGCCGAAAATTGTGGGTCCCTACAGTCAGTTGGGGCGGTTGGTCGCCTTCATCTTCTAAGCACATTAACTCCTTCAACGAATCAAACTTAACTATCCGTCGGTTCGCCTGGTTAAGCGTGATACCCTTAGCCTTCATGATATATTTCAGCTCCTCCCCAACCCTCACCCGTACCCCATAAGTTTTTGGACCTGTTGATACAAAAGAATCAGCGTATGCAATATCACCATACTCATCCTTGATCTCATCATTCAATTCCCCGAGGAAATCCCCAATAGGCGGCATGTATTCACCCTCCCTCTCTGTGAATATCACATTGTCTGTGCCTGCGTACAGAACCCTCCGCCCAAGAGAATGCAATAGCCCCCAAAGTTTGATGCGAGCGTATGCGGTTGTGAAGCTGGCTACAGGTATGTTTGTAACACGTGAGGTATCTGTGGCCAATTCGGCAATGTTGTACTTTATTATGTACGTATTACCTACATTCACGAACTCCAAGACCTCTTTATCGGGAGCACTGGCATAATCCCACACCTCATTAGAACTTTGGGCTAGATGTACTTCCCCTTGCCTGTATTCTGTGCAAATTTTCCCCAAATACTATTTAGGCACAACTTTGCACTAAAGCGCTTGCCAGGGTTCTTAGCAATTTGGGCCTGGTCAAGTTGTATCCCTGTACGGTCGCGGTAATACTGAATATCCGCCGATTTTTCACCTTCAGTCTCAACTCCTCGCGGATACCCTGATGCTTCTACCTTATCCTTCAAAAAAGTGTTTATATATGGCGTGAAATTGTTGGGGAGCTTCTGAAACCTCCACACCTCATATATCTTCAATATTCTGTACCCGTGGCGAAAGGCTAGGGACAGCTAAGGGCTTGGATATACACCTCTGATCTTCCGCTGGTTAATTGTGTGGTTACAGGCCCCATTGTTCTCAGCGCACTTCACATACAGGGGAAACATGAGCTTGTGGTCTATAATAACGGGTAAGATCGGCAGCCATAAGGGGCGAGGGGGGAGCACGTCTACGAAAGAAAGACCGAAGTAGTTCTTGTTCAAAGTTGTTGAGAAATCTTCGATGGTGGAAAGGGCAAGGCCCACCAGTTTTTCAGGTGCTCCTATGGGGTATGGATTATTCTTCATCACGTAGGGGTATAAAGAACAGAAGTCATAGTAATGGAGTTTCACGCCCTCTGCATGTGGAAAGTATAGTTTGAATGGGTTTGTACGCACTCCGAAGAAGCTATCACCGCATTTGAGAGGATCCAACACATTTCAGATTTGATTGTGTTTATTTGTTCACGGTATGCCGCATCTGCCTCCATCTATGCATCATATTCTTACTCCCACAAGACCTTGTGAGTGAACTAGTAACCTATAAGTTGACTGCTGGTGCGGGTCCATGCAAGACTGTCGGCAGGAGATCTACCATGGATATCTCCAACGATTCCACACTCAGAACGTGGGTATCCATGCAACAAACAACCGTTAAAGGAGTATATAGACTTCTCACCAGTGGCGCGGTCTTAGCTTAGACCATCCACCCAAAAAACATGACCACTGACTTTTAAAAACGTTTGTTCGTTTACCACATTTGTGACACTCATCACACTTGACTTCCATGTAATCATCACCGATAGTCTGGCGATTTTAACATCAATGTGTGGAGAGGCGTGTCTATGTTTACGACTTCAAAAAGTAAATCGGCAATTAGGTACGACTTTTGAAGACTCTTATTTAAGCCCCACACAATATCCGAAGGTGTGTCATAATGACCGATTCCTAGTGTTACTTTTGTGCTATAGTATTGTGTCCCACCGAACAAGGCTGATCGCATAGTATCAACTAAGGTTATGCCTAATTTTTCACACTCGTCGAATCTTCTAAGAACCAGAAGAATGTCCTGTTCCTTTTCAACAGTTAAAAATTTGGTGGCTAGCTGAAATTCACAAACTCCAACCTCATATGACTGACGACCCATTTCTATAGGGCCGTGGAGTTCTGTTACAAAGTTGGCCAGTGTGTTGTCAGGATGTACAGAAAAAGAAGGAAAGGACGGGAGTGTGACATAGAAGTGGTTAGGCGCCATGTTGCATACTATTTAAGCTTCATTATTGCATCAGCTTTTATATAGGTGTTGAAGCTTTCTGGGTACCCTAGCCACTTCACCAGGTAATTTTTCTCTTTCCTGTACCTTTGCTACGTAAATATTTTGAATTTTAAACCCATTTTTCCCTAAATTAAATGTCACTTTCTGCAGCTCCTCGCAGTAAAGGCCTCCTGCGATTTCTTCTCCATTCAAATCTTCAACGTAATACATCATTATCTCGCATTTAGGTCTCATAGCCCTGACTTTAAAAATCTCACGTGTCCATCCTTGCTCAAATCTCTTTACGAATTTATTACCTGAACGCGAGAGCCTTACATAATCATTGATTTTGAAACGTACAGAGTGTGGCGGGGTTCTACGAATATCTCTTCTCACCTCACGCTCTGTGTGCGTACCTCTTTTTGAAACCTCGATAGGTGTTGTCCCAATCGCACGATGGTGTGAACGGTTGTAGGATGAGGTCAGTGCCTATAGAATGTCTATATATCTGTATGTGTTTTTATGTGTAAAATAACAAAGCATGCGTTCCTTTATGGTACGTTGAAGTCTTTCAGCTAAAGAGGCCTTATGTATAGAATTGCTAGTGTAGTAGCTGATATTAATCTCTGTCAGCATGTTCTGAAAAGCTCGGCCTAGAAATTCTTTTCCCATATCCGTACAAAAATAGCCTAGAACCCTGTTTTATTTCAACATCAGCGTTTTGGTAGCTTTAGCAACTGTTTCAGGCGATTTATTTTTCAGAGGAATTAGCCACAGATATCTAGAGAATACATCTATTATGAATAGGATGTAGCGATAGCCATCATTATATAGTGAATATCTTTGCATGTCTGTTAAATCAGTTGCCAAATAGAGTAGAGTCAATCGAAGCCGCTGTTGTCTTGGCTGTTTTAAACCTTTTTCTCACAGGTTTATGAAGTGTATAAGCATCCTGCTCCTGCAAAAACCTCTCAACATCTTTTTTCCCTACTCCCTCATTATAAACAGCCGTAGGAGGATGGGATACAAATGTCATAACGTTTTCTTAATATGTTAGCCATTTGCGTATTTTAGAGGCACGCGGGGAGGGTTGACCGTTGTTGTTTGGCCTCTTCTTTCTCCTCTTCAGAGATGCTACCGCTGGGGTTGATGGCGTGCTCAGTTGTGGCACATGTGAGACTTTCTCCAGGTCTTTTAACCTATTCAGATTTCCTATTAGTGTCTTGTGTACATTTATTTGATGTTGTTTTGCTTTAATATGCTTCTATCCTGATGGTGAGGGCCTATCCCACTTTCTCACCAGGTCATGGACGATGCCAACGATATTCGATCCCTGTACCTTTGTTTCTTCAACAATGACCTCACCTGTATGGGTCAACCGTATAATGGGGTCCTCACTTAATAGATTATAAAGACTTAAGCCTTTATTCCTCAATGTATGCAGGAGACTGCTTTTTAATACATGTTCGATATGATGTGGGGTCAACCCGTTATTCTTTGACTGGTCATCTCTAGCGTCGGCCCCAGGTTCTATGCCTCTGTGCTCAACGAGGTTTGCGCTGTGCCTAATAACCACGGGGATCTCTGTCGGCTTCTTATAATTTTCGTACTCATGAAAAAATTTCTGCAGATCTTCTTGGTATAAGATTCTTTTCTCATCAGGTGACTTTTCACGGTTTAATAGGTCTAACAATTCGCTTTCCATTCTTTTAAGCCTGCTTTTACGGGGTTCTAGAATCGTATCTGTGCTCTTTGAGCTTTGCTATGAAGCATACACCTCGTGCAGAATTACAACTACTTAATTCATTATAATAATCTAGCCATGGTTGGCCCCAAAACTGAAAATAAGATGGGGAGGAATGAACCCCCTCTTTTTCAATAATTCGTTTTTTTTTTCCCACAGTTTGACATCTACGAGCGAGTGTGTGTATTATGTTCTTGTAACGGCGTAGGCAAGCCTTCTGAGGGGGTTTCATTGGTACATTACATTTTATAACATTAAGACAGATTTTATACATGCATTTTCAAAAATCTGAGTCAACATTTGTAACAAACAACTGTTGCAGTGCCCGGGGCAGTCGATGATAGATTTTTAACTGATGGTATTTCTGTAGCCTCTTTGTCATTCGTTGATATACACCGTTTCAGGCTCGTTTGGGAATATATTCGTTCTTAGAAGCGCCCTAAATGTGTTTCGCGGGTGAAGGTCACAAATATCCGTAACGTTGACTTGTAGCTTCTTTATAAACTTCCAAAAACTCCTTACGATGATTCGGGAACATTTGATTGGCTAATACCTCAATTTATGACACATCTCTACGCTGTGCGAATAAGACTAGATATTATGTATTTAATGACAGAACGCGTATGTATCTGTTTTTGAAAGATAGTTTCTGGTTGATGAAGAACATGCTTATGTTAAGATGGTGGGAGAACAATGTAAATGTCTTGGCAAACGTTTTATCCACTTCTAACATGAGATCATCAATTACAATGACTGTATGTTCATTCCGCTTTAACGAATTAACGTCATATACACCTTTGTGGAACAAAATAACATCTTGGTACTCGTTGAATACTGAGTGGTATGTCGAATAGCACCATATTACTTTAGGCACAAATTTTGAGAACATCTCCCCTTTATCTTTAATGATTTTAAGCATAAACACAACCTGTAGGGCCAGATATAATACATGTGAACGGGCTCGTGAACCTAAATTTTTCCACAGAATCCATCTCTAACACGTCACACTCCTAAGTGAAACATTTACAAAATATAATAAATTTTAATGTGACGTTTCTTATATTCTACAGTCTTGTTTTTCCTCTTCTTCCACAGAACCGTGAATGACGATGAGGTACAGCAACATGTACCCATCATCGATATTACAGACAATTCCTATGACAGTGTAGTTGTGGCTACAGCTCCACCCCCGCTAGCGAACCCACACCAGCGACACCTGTAGCACCCCTACGCGACAATTCAAAGCCGAGGCATGATGAAGATGAACCACAGCAGCAGCAGCTTCGCGTTCTGTAGAGGATGGTATAACATTCGAGCTGGTGCGCAGCGCTACCCCCATCTCAGGCCTGGCTAGAATTCGGTACATAATCATGGTTGACCCGAGAACCATGCGACGCGTAGTTACGTTGTGGAATTTGCTCTTCAGAACCGCGATGAACGTGAACTCAGGACGAGGCTGTCCTTCTGGTTCGGGATGTGGATGATTTTTGGGTAGTAATACCATACAGACGCTGTAAATATAGCGTATATTATGGGGCGTATAATGAAGGCCTCTCAAAGTAGCACAGCCTTCAATATGGACAACTTCACGGTAGATATTGACCGAGTGTTCCGTGTTGCTGGTCATAGTGCCATACCTTATACTCTTAAATTCAATTCTCAAGCTATTTACAGACAGCATATAAACACCGATCGTGGTTGCGGCTTTATAGCAGTAGTCTTAGCTCATATGTTCACTGTGCTAAATAGACGAACCCAAAAAATTTGGCTGCCTACGGTTGTGCAGCGTGCTCGTAAACTGGCTTCAGATTGCAAGCTTATGTTTAACTGTAATATGGGCCCTGAAGAGCTGAGAAGGGTAGAGGAGGAAATGAACGCTCGTATAGTTGTATTTGGAATGGATAATGGTTGTAGGGCTGTGTATGTTTTAGAAAGCTGTGTGTGAGATTGTACAAGACCCCTACTTATTTTAGGGCAGTCAGGGTCAACGTATCTCCCCATCTGTAATATAAGGAACCTTTACGCGAGTTATGGTAAAAGCCGAAAATATGGAAAGCATTATGATTTGTGTAAGGGATGTCTCGAGTTTGCGGATGATATAGTGAAACATTATAAGGAATGCCACATGGTATATGAGCAATGTAAAAGCTCCAAATATGAAAATCGTGTAGTCCGTTATGACAAGAGGGACTGTAATGTGTGTAGATACACATTTTTCAATTGTAAATGCTTTGAGATCCATAAGTCAATTGGCACTTGCAGGAAAATGAGAATCTGTGAATGTAGTATTTTTCATATGATGCATAATTGGGGGAAATTCACACATAAATGTGATAAAATTCACTGTTCTACATGCCATGATTAATATAAGGCAGATGGTATAAAGCATGTATGTTATATGAAAGATGCTAAACCTAAAAATAGACCTTGTACAACTGTGTACTACGATATAGAAACATATAAGGTAACTGAAACCAAAGAGGTTACCCCACATCTACTTGTAAGCAAGACTATCTGCGATGAGTGCATGGAAGTCGAGTGTGTTGAGTGTCACAAATGTGGTAAACGAATAGACTTTTTTAAAACGAACGCACACGACAACCCCGTGAAACTCTTTCTCTCCTATATTGTTAAGTTAGCGGACAAGTTCAAAAAAATTACTATGTATATTCTTGCCCACAACGGCGCAAAATTTGACCCACAGTTCCTTTATAAGGAGCTGCATGAGCATGAATCATCGGAGATATTTACAGGCGATCCCTTGAAAAGAGGAAACAAACTTATACAGATGCAAATAAGAGGTAATGTTCAGTTTAAATACACTTTATTAGTCATACCTTGTAAATTAACCAAGCTACGCAAGGTGATGGGAGTAGCCACCTAAGTTTCAAAAGGGGTATTTCCCTTACACTTTCCTCACTAGCGACACTTTAAAGTAGTAGGCATGCCTCTCCCCAAACACTGCTTTAATTACGCCAACATGAGTGATAATGAGCGTGAAGATTTTGACCGCTACTACAACAGTTTTAGTGAAGATATTCCTTACAATATAGCGGCTGAATGTGAGCGTGATTGCGTGAATGATGTGCGCGTGCTTAGAGTATGTTTCCAGGCATTTAGAAGGATGTACATAGACCGCTTCAAATGCGATCTGCTGCAAGTCGCAACCACGGTCTGCTTATTGTGCTATACGGTGTTCAAGAACAATTTCAATCCAAAAGACACCTTAGCCGTCATTCACGGAAACAACCCTCGCAGTTATGGGCAAAAGGCTAGTTACTAGCTCATACACCTACAGCAGCAGACCGGTGTATACATAAAACATGCCCGTAACACGGGGAAAGTAACCATTAATGTCAATGGTCGTGTTTTATGGGTGGATGGTCTAAGTGAAGACCGTGCCACTGGTGAGAAGACTGTGTACTCCTTTAGCGATTGCTGGTGGCATGCGTACCCACGTTCTGAGTGTGGAATCGTTGGAGATATCCATGGTAGATCCAGGGGCGTACCTAAAGTATTAGGCACCCTGGGCGGATCCTTCCTTTGGCACCCTCCCCTAAATAATTTTTAAATTTAAACACACAGAAAAATATATTATGTTTGCAAGTAGATTTTTAAACAATACAGTACTGTCATAAGCAAATTGGAAATAAGAAAAATGCAGAACATTAAAAATTCAGTGAACAGGTAATACTGCATTTTATTTTATACAAAAAACACAGGAAATCCAGTCTCAACGCTCAGTCTATTCTTCAAAGGTAAATAGAGAGGATTCACAGTCTCTGCTTTCGAGCCTTAATTTCTGCAAATTGATCAATGACCTCATCAAAATTCACCTTCTTTGCATATTCATGTTCAATTGAAAGTAAAGCCAGATTTGTCAATTTTGTCTGACTCATGGTCGAGCGAAAGAAATTTTTTATCAATTTCAATTTGGAAAAACTTATTTCACATAAAGCAATAGACACATAATTATTTAATGAAACATATCTCATCTATGTGGAGTCAGTGTCAAGTGGACAAGACTTGGACTGTCAGTTGCAGCCAGCTGGCTATGCTCAACAAACTGATGACTAAAACGTCAACAAACGTTCGCCTTTCGATGTAATTTTTATCAAATATTTAATTTTTCGTTTGTAAATTTTGTATTGCCAATAAAAATAAAAATTTATTTTATAGTGGAAATTAACATTAAGCTGTTGTAATAGTTTGAACATTTTTAAATTTTTTTCTTACTTTGGCGAATTTTTCATTTGGTTTGAAAACTTGCACTGGTATTTCAACTCTCCCAACTGCACCTCCCTCCTGGCTGTCACCCGGGGCGGACCACCCCCGTCGCACCCCCCCTTAGTACGCCACTGGGTAGATCTCCTGCCGACAGTCTTGCATGGACCCGCACCCGCAATCAGCTTATAGGTTACTAGTTCACTCACAAGGTCTTGTGGGAGTACGAATATGATGCACGGATGGAGACAGATGGGGAGTACCGTGAAGAAATAAACACAATCAAACGCTCAATGGTGTTGGATCCTCTCAAATGCGGTGATGGGTTGTTCGGAGTGCGTACAAACCCATTCAAGCTATACAGTACTTTCCACCTGCGGAGGGCGTGAAACTCCATTACTATGACTACTGTTCTTTATACCCCTACGTGATGAAGAATAATCCATACCCCGTAGGAGCACCTGAAACAATTGTGAGCCCTGCTCTTCCCACCACTGAAGAATTCTCAACAAATTTGAACAAGAACTATTTCGGTCTTTCTTTCGTAGACGTGCTCCCCCATCGCAACTTATAGATGCCGATCTTACCTGTTGCTTAGACCACAAACTCATGTTTCCCCTGTGCGTGAAGTGCGCAGAGGAGAATAATGGGTCCTGTAATCACTCAACCAACCAGCGGAAGATCAGAGGTGTATATACAAGCCTTTAGCTGTCTCTAGCCTTTCGCCACGGATACAGAATATTAAAGATATATGAGGTGTGGAGGTTTCAGAAGCTCCCCAACATTTTCACGCCATATATAAACACTTTTTTGAAGGATAAGGTAGAAACATCAGGGTATTCGCGAGGAGTTGAGACCGAGGGTGAAAAATCGGCGTATATTCAGTGCTACCGTGACCGTACAGGGATACAACTTGACCAGGCCCAAATTGCTAAAAACCCTGGCAAGCGCTTCAGTGCAAAGTTGTACCTAAATAGTCTTTGGGGAAAATTTGCACAGAAATATAGGCAAGGGGAACGTACATCTAGCCCAAAGTTCAAACGAGGTGTGAGATTATGCCAATGCTCCCGATAAAGAGGTCATGGAGATCGTGAATGTATGTAATACGTACATAATAAAGTACAACATTATTGAATTGGCCATAGATACCTCACGTGTTACAAACATACTTGTAGCTAGCTTCACACTCTGTACGCAGACACAGATAGTGTGATATTCACAGAGAGGGAGGGTGAATACATGCCGCCTATTGGGGAATTCCTCGGAGAATTGAATGATGAGATCAAGTATGAGTATGGTGATAGTGCATACGCTGATTCTTTTGCATCAACAGGTCCAAAAACTTATGGGGTACGGGTGAGGGTGGGGGAAGAGCTGAAATATATCGTGAAGGCTAAGGGCATCACGCTTAACCAGGCGAACCGACGGATAGTTAAGTTTGATTCGTTGAAGGAGTTAATGTGCTTAGAAGATGAAGGCGACCAACCGCCCCAACTGACTGTAGGGACCCACAATCTTCGGGCACAGAAACTGGGGGAGCGTGAAAGAACTTAGGGGTAGGAAAGTGTGTCCTAACACGTATAGGAAACGCTACCAGGTGCCCGGCATTTACGACACTGTACCCTTTGGGTACCATAGCCCTTGATTGTTTTGTTATATATATATATATATATATATGTGTGTATACACACACACACACACACACACACGAGTGTGTGTATATATATACTTCTTAGCGATATGTTTATTCTATTTATTACGCGTATTTGAATATATATGTAAAAAATGAACAATGAATAATCAATATTCATTTTTACATAAGAACCAAAATCGCTTAACGCGAGTTTCGATAATAATTTTACTTGTAGCTTCCTATTTTTGTTCGTGTCACAACCCAACGATCTACCATATCTATGGTTTAGTCGTATCCATTTTCCATTTGTTATAGAAGTTATTATAATTAATTATGATTGTCTTGCATCTCACCCTCGACCATAGATTATGCATACACATTGCATGTAACAGGATTGGAACCCGTAGTTGTACTTCTTAGTCATTAATACCCACTCTTTGTCTCTAATTCGTTCTTGTAAATCTTCCTAATAATGATTTGTACTATACGTACAAATTCAATAACTATGACGTCACATTTTCCCGTCATTAATTTCCCTTCATCATATCTCTAGTATTCAATGTATGAAAATTCTTTATCATAATAAAAACTGTAAACTCTATAGAAGTCATTATTTATATGTTATGTAGTATAAATATTATTATTCAACCATATTCATCCGTACCGTATGTGCCCATGTACTTTGTATTATATTTCTAAAATCTTAATTGTCTATTAATATGAAACACTGTAACAAAACAAAGTTATAGTAACTGTTTAATTATAATTAACTGTAATACTTTTAATTTAATATAATGTAATGTACTAAATAACGTAGTCAATGTACTTTAATGAAATTGTAGTTAACGATAATAAATGAATTGATAATTATAATCATAGTTACAGTAGACCAAAATTACAATGTACTCAATGTCCGACCCGACATTATGTCGCCATAAGGAATGTAGAATCGGCGATACTGTTGTTATTTTTTTTATTATTATTTTTCCGTTGGCATAAATTTTGATGTGCTTTCTACTTTGCCAAATAATTGATGACCTGTTGTTTTTTAAAAATCTCATAATCATCTTTTTAGATTTAGCTTAATAATGAATCCTGAGTAACTTTTGCCATGTCATGTTTTGTATACATTCTTTCTTCGTTATAAAAGATGAAGTCATCTCTTACCTAAGCATTTAATTGTAAATCTTAAATCTTTAATTTTTACTCATATGCATATTTTAGTGTAAAGATGCATAGTTCAATTTCCACTTTTAGTTAACTTGGCAGATCATGACAACATCAGATCTGAAAATACGCAATTTAAGATAAAAATATGGCTTCATCTTCAAATATCTTGTTTATTCGTTTAAACCTTACCGCAGCTAAAAAATTTACTTTATTTTCAAATATTGTGCAAAATTAATGCAGCCTCTTCAACATTTAATAATGATGATGTTAGTAGAATCGGGGTATATAAAGCCCACCAATTTCTTCCATGTTTGTTCTGATTCCAACTACGAGGCTGAGCATTACCTGTAACAGTTTAGGAGTAAAACACAGTAAGAAAAAGTCTTTATCTTCTCCTTCGAGCCGTGCTCTCTTCAGAAAACTTAGTAATTAGAATCTCCCGATAAGTTACAAGAAGAATCGGGGAGAAACCTCAAAGAATTTAATAAGCCTCTCAGAATCCTCCAAGCCACTAAAGAAGAACTCGGAGAGTAGTATAGAAGAAACTACTGCAAGTAACAGATCCGTTGCTGCCTCCTAACCAGAACCCCCGTCGACTTCGAACCACCCCAGGGCCATAGACGGAGGGGTTAACATTGTGGCGACCCTTTACCAGAATAAGAAAAAGATTTTTAGAAGAAGATTTTTAAAAGAAGATTTTAACAAGAAGATTTTAACAAGAAGATTTTAAGAAGAGGCCACTCTTTGGCCAAGATAGAAATTACCCTGCATCAGGATAAACACATAGAAGAAGAGGATCTTAACAACTGGCGACCCTTTAACCAGGATCTTCACGACTCCAGGATTCTTCCAGTCTTCCAGACCCTGGAACCAGAACCAACACCCAGTTGACCGGCGTGTCACGACTTCTAGTTCGTCACATCCACCCAGTTGACCGGCGTGTCACGACTTCTAGTTCGTCACATCCACCCTTGGACCGGCGTGTCACGACTTCTAGTTCGTCACATCCACCCTTGAACCGGTGCGTCACGACTCCAAGTTCTCCACGCCTAGTTTTTATCCAAGAACAAGTGGCCAGCAAGACACGTCTTCAGACACGTCTCTAAGGATTTCGCCGTAGGAATCTGTTAAGTACAAAACTTTTTAATAATTTCTAAACATTTGAAAAGTCATTATTATTAACAGTTAATATTTAATATTGAGCCAGAATTAACACAAAACACAGTGAACACTTCAGACACCAGTGATACATTTTTGTTTTATTGAAAACAATATTGTCACAGAATTATTTTCACAGTTATTTTCAGTTATTTTTACTATTCTAGTTAGTATAGTATAATTTTATTTTATGTATCAAACATAATAGTATCGTACCTTCGTGTACATTCGAGTGAAATGTTGTTTACATTTATATTTTGTTTGCAAATTTTTTTCAAATTATTGAATTGAATTGACTTGCAAATTAAGAAAGAGAGTGTTATAGAGAGTTTATAGAGTTAGAGAGTTACTTGAAGCATTTCAAGTTAGTTTCAGAATACTTGATAAGAGTTCAAGTTAGTTTCAGAATACTTGATAAGAGTTCAAGTTAGTTTCAGAATACTTGATAAGAGTTCAAGTTAGTTTCAGAATACTTGATAAGAGTTCAAGTTAGTTTCAGAATACTTGATAAGAGGTCAAGTCAAAGGTTGCATCTAAGAGGGACAACCGCCCCAGAGATTACAGAAGTTAGTTTTGAAAAAAAAAGTTAGTTTTGAAAAAAAAAGTTAGTTTTGAAAAAAAAGTGTTTTGAAAAAAAAAGTGTTTTGAAAAAAAAAGTTAGTTTTGAAAAAAAAAGTTAGTTTTGAAAAAAAAAAAAGTTAGTTTTTGAAAAAAAAAAAGTTTTGAAAAAAAAAAATTAGTTTTTGAAAAAAAAAGTTAGTTTTTGAAAAAAAGTTAGTTTTGAAGTCCCAAGTTAGTTTTCAATGCAGTCAATTGAATTCAACTTTTCGTTTGTAATTTAAGAGAATTTAATTTAAGAAAAAAAAGTAAGTTAAGAATTTAATTCAACCTTTTTTTTGTGTTGTAAAAGAGAATTAAATTCACCCTGAATTGACCGATTTGCGTCTTTACTTAACCTTTTTTGTTTGTAAGGCGGAAATTCACCGATTTGTCTTTCCCGTTTCATGCATTGTTACGTATATAAATATATAGTTATGTAATTTATTATTTGTACAAAGGTTGTAATGACTTTGATCATCATTGTAATGTATACGTGATAATAATAGTTGTGTAATAATTAATTAATCGATCTTGTCCCAATGACTCCTTTTAAATTACTATATGAGGAACATGCCATCCCTTCGTTTTGTTTCAACTCTTTTAATTTTTGTTCAAAGTAATGTGACAAGCAATCCTTTTTTAAAGAGCAAAGTGCTCACAAAAGACGTATTGTCAATTTCAGACTTATACCCCCCGCTTAGTCACTCAATTCCCCCGAATGTAGTACTCCAAACTTTGTCTTTTTATTTTATTTTTATTTTAACACCCCTAACCCCAGTTGAACTATGTCAACCAGAGAAATGGTTCAACCATGGTTAATTCCTCTTTGGTACGATGGAACATAACCTCAATTTAGGTTAAGTGTTTTTTTATATTACAGTATATGTTTAATTCATTATAGTTTATAATGGTTCCTATTTTCAATGGTTATATTTTTTTATATTTTTTTATTCGATTAATACTGAGTAATTGTCGTAGTCGAATTCAATTTACGTTCCGTCCCTTCAGTCACTTTTGCATTAAAACTCGTATGCAAACATCATCATTTTAATCTTAATCATTTTTGCTTCCTAATATATCTTGCTCATGCATTTATTTAGTTAATTTAACAATCTTCTCAACTAATCTGTCCCTCAAACTTATAAGATACACACTTTGTACCTAGTACACACAAATACACACTAGACCACAGGTCTATACATCATCCATTACGTAATTCTATTTTTACCTACAATAGTCAATAAAATTAGTTTATCAATTGTACTATCATGGTAACCTTGAAAAATCCATGAACTTTAAAATTTATATTTTTCCCTTTTACCTATTCATTATGAATGTAATTTTTCCTACAGAAAAATAAAAAAATTTAAATTTTTTTTAACCATATCATTGTTTGTCTAACTTAATTGTTTGTCTAAATTAACGTATTAATCCTTTATTCTGTTTGCATACATTAAAGTATTAATCTTTGAATTTTTTATATTTTATAATAGCCTCTGAGCGAGTGTCATGTTAAAAATTTGATTACTCTGCATTGCACTCAACCACGCGAAATCGTTCTGTATAAAATTTGTATTGTAAAGAAAAATTCGTCATCTAACTTGAATTAGTTAGGATGTTATTCTCTTAATTCTATTGTATGAATTGTACCCTATTATATTATTGTATAAATATCATTTTTAAAGGGGAGAGCAATGTAAAAAATGAACAATGAATAACACTAGGCAACAAAGATTTTGTTACAGAAGACCAAATAGGTGCTCCTAGCTAATTTCGGTATGCTGATTTCAAATCTATAATTAGATTTTTTCTATCACGTCTAGATTTTGTGTAAAATGCAAATCACTTTTAGTAAAATTTTCTACCACGTCCAGATTTTGGTTTTAATCGGCTTAATGCCAGTAATATGAAACTTGCTTTTCAAGGTTAAAGCAATTTTTTTTGCCAACTATATACAAATTCGAACAATTTTGATAAATAAAATTTATCCCGAGTTGGCAACACTGAGTCAAGAGCATAGTAACGGGCAACGGCCCAACGGTCAGTCGCTACGTGACAGTCAAGCAGAACGGTTGTTGAAGCTCTCTGCTGATGAGCAAGTGACAGGTTGTGGTGACTTGTGTTTTTATAGCATTTGTTTTGTACTACGGTGTGTATTTCTTTTTATTTTGCACATCGTAATAATTACTTTCTACGTTTTTTCAGATATTGTATGGTAATTAAAAATGGCATCAATAGACGTGCTTGTGTAAATCACCCAGACAACTTCTGCTTTGTCTGTGGACAATATACACCTAAGCCACAACGTAGAAACATAACAACAAAGATTAAACTTGCCTACAAGTGTTATTTTGACTGTAAGTTAGGAGACCAACAGAGGGACTGGGCACCACATATTTGCTGTGCACAGTGCAATGCAATGTTAATAGCTTGGATGAATGGTAAAAGAAAAGCTATGCCGTTCTCAGTCCCCATGGTTTGGCGTGAGCCGAAAAATCACTTCAATGATTGTTATTTTTGTTTGACAAAGATTGCTGGTTTCACAAAGAAAAACAAATCAAAGATCACGTACCCAAACTGCGAATCAGCAATGAAACCAGTACCACATGATGAAACAAATCCACCACCAGTTCCACCAGCAACGATAACAGACAGCAGTTCATCTGAAGATTCTGCTAGTGATATAGAAACAGGGAAAGATGGCATATATGTTCCAGATGCAAATATTTCCCCACATTTGTTAAGTCAAGCGGAGTTAAATGACTTAGTGCGCGATTTGGAATTACCAAAAGAAAAGGCAGAGTTGCTTGGTTCAAGACTTCAAGAATTTAATCTTCTCCAACCAAACACCAAAGTTTCCCATTTCCGCCATCGCCATTTTTGCAGTTTTCATCATTTTACTTACAGGAAGAAAACGTTTGTTTCTGCCACGATATCAGTGGTCTGATGCAAGGGATTGGCTGTCGCTATGATCCAAAAGAATGGAGACTGTTCATTGACTCTAGTAAAGCTAGCCTTAAAGCTGTATTACTGCACAACGGCAATGAAAAACCTTCAATACCTGTAGCACATGCCACTGGCCTTAATGAGACTTATGAATCGATGAAACTGCTGCTAAGACTCATCAAATATAAGGACCACACATGGAATATTTGTGGCGACCTTAAAGTTGTATCATTACTTCTTGGGTTACAGTTGGGCTACACAAAGCATATGTGCTTTTTGTGTCTATGGAACAGCAGAGATGACAAGAACCACTACAAAAAACATGATTGGCCATCTAGAACTGAACATGTTGTTGGTAAATACAATGTGAAACACCCAGCACTTATTGACCCTCAGAAAGTACATCTTCCACCACTTCACATTAAACTTGGCCTTATGAAAAATTTCGTGAAGGGTATGGATCATCAAGGTAGTGGTTTCCAATATTTAAAGGATAAATTCAAAGGAATATTGACAGATGCTAAGCTAGAAGCTGGAGTTTTCACTGGACCACAGATCCGCAGTGTCATCCACGACTCATCGTTTCCATCTAACCTAAATGAGAATGAACTAGGAGCATGGACATCTTTCGTTGAAGTTGTCAAAAATTTTCTTGGAAACCACAAAGCTGAAAACCACCGTAAACTCGTAGAAAACATGCTTAAATCTTATGAAATAATGGGATGCAGAATGTCTTTGAAAATTCATTTTTTACATTCTCATCTTGACTTCTTTCCGGCCAACCTTGGGGCTGTAAGTGACGAGCATGGTGAGCGCTTCCACCAACAGATCTCAGTTATGGAAAACAGATACCAAGGTAATTTCAACCCAAATATGATGGGAGATTATTGTTGGTTCCTGCAGAAGGAGAGCTCGTCATCCTACAAGCGACAAAGGAAGAGGACACACCAAAGTTTCACTTAAGAACAGGAATTTGCCTTTCAGTAGTAACAACAAAATACTAACGCGCTTTGGGTGGATGGTTGGGCGCAGGGGTGGTAACTCCGCCAGCGGAATTCCGCTGTCTGTCTTAAGCCAGAATAAAGGAGGAAAGACATCCCTGTTCACTAATTATTTAAGTATGCTTAACATAAAACGTGGCACGGAAAAGTAGCTTAGACGGCTTTCGTAATAGAAGCGGGTGAGAAAAAAAATGAAAAATAGGGGTTTTCGGTTACACAAAATCTGGACGTGATAGAGAAATTTTGATATCAGATCTGAAATCAGCATCAGCGCTTTAGTAGGAATCAGTAGTTCACGTGTCTGTAACAAAAAAAAGTTGAAATTTGTTGCCTTGTGTAATCAATATTCATTTTTACATAAGAACCAAAATCGCTTAACGCGAGTTTCGATAATAATTTTACTTGTAGCTTCCTATTTTTGTTCGTGTCACAACCCAACGATCTACCATATCTATGGTTTAGTCGTATCCATTTTCCATTTGTTATAGAAGTTATTATAATTAATTATGATTGTCTTGCATCTCACCCTCGACCATAGATTATGCATACACATTGCATGTAACAGGATTGGAACCCGTAGTTGTACTTCTTAGTCATTAATACCCACTCTTTGTCTCTAATTCGTTCTTGTAAATCTTCCTAATAATGATTTGTACTATACGTACAAATTCAATAACTATGACGTCACATTTTCCCGTCATTAATTTCCCTTCATCATATCTCTAGTATTCAATGTATGAAAATTCTTTATCATAATAAAAACTGTAAACTCTATAGAAGTCATTATTTATATGTTATGTAGTATAAAATTATTATTCAACCATATTCATCCGTACCGTATGTGCCCATGTACTTTGTATTATATTTCTAAAATCTTAATTGTCTATTAATATGAAACACTGTAACAAAACAAAGTTATAGTAACTGTTTAATTATAATTAACTGTAATACTTTTAATTTAATATAATGTAATGTACTAAATAACGTAGTCAATGTACTTTAATGAAATTGTAGTTAACGATAATAAATGAATTGATAATTATAATCATAGTTACAGTAGACCAAAATTACAATGTACTCAATGTCCGACCCGACATTATGTCGCCATAAGGAATGTAGAATCGGCGATACTGTTGTTATTTTTTTTATTATTATTTTTCCGTTGGCATAAATTTTGATGTGCTTTCTACTTTGCCAAATAATTGATGACCTGTTGTTTTTTAAAAATCTCATAATCATCTTTTTAGATTTAGCTTAATAATGAATCCTGAGTAACTTTTGCCATGTCATGTTTTGTATACATTCTTTCTTCGTTATAAAAGATGAAGTCATCTCTTACCTAAGCATTTAATTGTAAATCTTAAATCTTTAATTTTTACTCATATGCATATTTTAGTGTAAAGATGCATAGTTCAATTTCCACTTTTAGTTAACTTGGCAGATCATGACAACATCAGATCTGAAAATACGCAATTTAAGATAAAAATATGGCTTCATCTTCAAATATCTTGTTTATTCGTTTAAACCTTACCGCAGCTAAAAAATTTACTTTATTTTCAAATATTGTGCAAAATTAATGCAGCCTCTTCAACATTTAATAATGATGATGTTAGTAGAATCGGGGTATATAAAGCCCACCAATTTCTTCCATGTTTGTTCTGATTCCAACTACGAGGCTGAGCATTACCTGTAACAGTTTAGGAGTAAAACACAGTAAGAAAAAGTCTTTATCTTCTCCTTCGAGCCGTGCTCTCTTCAGAAAACTTAGTAATTAGAATCTCCCGATAAGTTACAAGGAGAATCGGGGAGAAACCTCAAAGAATTTAATAAGCCTCTCAGAATCCTCCGAGCCACTAAAGAAGAACTCGGAGAGTAGTATAGAAGAAACTACTGCAAGTAACAGATCCGTTGCTGCCTCCTAACCAGAACCCCCGTCGACTTCGAACCACCCCAGGGCCATAGACGGAGGGGTTAACATATATACTATGAATTATTTACTTGATGATGTGTTTATTAAATAAATCATGTTACAATTTTCTCCTTCGTGTGAGTGTGTGTGCTCGCTCGTATATGCAGGAAAAAATTCTAATCTCCCCCCACTGTATGAGCATTCAAAGGGTCACGTGACTCCTACTACTAACTGGGTATATCTCTATCCCTGCGTGTTCAGTTGACCGCTGCAAGCCCTGGATCTCGTGCATTTTGAAGAATTCTTGCGTACACGGTAAAGTAATAGCTACCTTTGATATTGCGTGTTCGACGTTTATGAAGTGGTATTCGATAAGGTCTACAGATGTGGTGGATACTGAAAGAATCCCTATTTCCCACTCCTTTCAGGTTTTTAAGGATACATTGAACCGTGCGAAGGAACAAGAGGAACAAAAGCTTCAAATACTTTACGGATATTCTGACGAGAGCATTGCAGGATTTCGTGGCACAAACGATGTAATGGACTATGTCATAGGGCTAAACTGTTTAAAGGCGTACATATACCGTGAAGTGAAACAAGCAACACGTGCAGAAGAGAAGCAACGTGTTTGGGTAGTGAGTCTTGTTGACGAATGGAGTAACATGCGGTATTATGTCATGTTGCATCACACCGAGTACGTATACACTGCAGTTGAAAATATAATTCTTGTTATCATGGACAATCTGAAGAATTTTTATCATTACATTCATATCTATCATGACGAGGTTCGCAGTGAGGTTGTGCCTAAAGGCCTGTGCGAGTTTTTAATAGAGTTTAAAGATGAGTATCGCTTGCTAAGCAAGGACAAATATGGGCACATGTTTCTCTTAAATAGTGCGCCGGAGTGTTAATAAAATGTGCGTAGTTCGCCAAAATACCCCTGAACGAAAATGTCTGGTGCGTATTTCGGGAAATGGGAGTGATAAATCATTAAAGCCGATATTACTTCATGTATTGCAGAAGGAAAAATTCTCTAAACAATTGTCCGGTATAATGGGTTACAAGTATTCATATGACTCTTTCTTGTTGAAACAACCTTGTACACGAATCACGAACGCTTGGTATGACACCCCCGTGTGACTCGTTCCCCCGCACCTCCCTCCGTGCCAAACCGCGCACCTTCTGCTCATAGTCACCTCAGAGTTTGACCCGACTGGACGTACACTCCTCACAATAGAAAATAATGGAGCTTTCGTTGAACAGAATTCTCATTGCCGTATACGATGTGTCCGTGACGAAGTCACTGCGTGCGTTCAGGCGTAAAACCGGCGCCGTTAACTATGTACTTGAAACGACTTGTAGCCAAACAAACTCTGGTAATCGAAATGTTATTTAGTTAAGTGTTAAGGAGATGAATAGAATCTTCGTGATAGTTGAGAAGTGGGGCGGAGATCGTGCAAGTGTAGGTACAAGAAGAGAACAGATTAGTGATGCACCCCCATATGCCATTATTTGCACGTTATATATAAATCACGACCAGCCATGCATTGATATATGGCTGATGTGGAAGAATGCATCTGATAATAACGTCCTTGTCCCAACGCGAAACCGTTTCATCCTCGAGAGAATGTTTGAAATCGTCGGTTTCCGCAAGCTAAAGCCTATATTAGACGCACGTGTTACCGATATGCTTCATTTCGACACCGTTCTTGAATACGCATACACCGCTCTGCTCGACGGGTTTACCGAGTGTAGGAATGAATACGGCGAGAATGGCTTGGAATTGGATGCATATTTGAAATATGTTGAGCTTTGGTACAAAGGACTTGAGCGGTACAGGGCTGAACTCACCTACACTGTTCACCCTGAAGAGCTCTTTCTTTATCTAATGAGCAGCTGTCGCTACGACTTAGAAGATTATTTCAACTGCCGATATGCATTGTGAAGAAGAGTTCACGGTTGAAAAGCTCGGATTGGAAAGAATGAACCCTCGATTGGAAAGAAGTGTTTATAAACTTGAATTTGATAATAACGTTGTGGCGAACAATAACTTCTTTGTGCGTGCTTTTGATTGTATTCTGTCCGTGTTTAAAGAGAGTGATAACTTGCCAACCAATTGTAAAGTGGGCACAAAAATAGTATTGGACGAAATGAAAGCCCTTTATATAGAGTACAGGCATCCGCATAACTTGAGTGGTGAAATAATGTTAAATCGTATTTATTGCAAAGTACAAAGCAATAATGATATAACTGTAGACTCGATCACATGTGAATTTAGTATTTTAATTAAGCGTAGTAGAACATAAAACGCGTGTATTTTGATGTATATTATTTTAAAGTTTATATATATAAGTGTGTATTTGTTCGTACATATATTAAATGTGTATATAGATTTCTCCTGTACTAATATTATTATTTAAGAATGTGTGTATATATACGAGGAGTGATAAAAAAGTATCGAGAATTTTATTGCTACGGACAAATGAATGCAAATAAGAAATAACTGTTTACATATGTGTCTTCCTGCCCTCTGGCGTCTGCAGTCTGAAGAAAAATATACTGCCATGAGTCAGTAGTTGGTTGGAGCGCTTAAAGGGAGGGTGTGTTTTTGAAGTATGTCGAAATCTCAGAAATGGAGCAACGCGCGTGCCAAACTTGGAAAATCTGCATCGGAGACGAACGAACTGATTAAAACAGCTTTTGGAAATGATGCTCTCAGTGTAGCTAACGTTTACAAATGGCACAAAAAGTTTAAAAATGGAGAAACATCGCTTGAAGAGAAGGAACGCAGTGGCCGCCCTTCCACTTCTCATTACGGATGAAAATGTCCAACGGATTCGATTTATGGTAAGAGCAAATGTTTTTCCATTTTTAAACTTTTTGTGCCATTTGTAAACGTTAGCTACACCGTGAGCATCATTTCCAAAAGCTATTTTAATCATTTCGTTCGTCTCCGAACGCGCGTTGCTCCATTACCGAGATTTCGACGTACTGCACAAACACACCTTAAACGCTCCAACCAACTACTGACTCATGGTAGCAGATTTTGCTTCAGACTGCAGACGCCAGAGGGCACGAAGACTCACATATGTAAACGGTTATTTCTTATTTGCATTCATTTGTCTGTAGCAATAAAATTATCGATACTTTTTATCACTCCAAATGGCTGGTTATGCCAAGTGACTGTTTAAGCCAAATTGCTGATTTACATCTTCTGAGCCAACTGTGAGGTCAAGAGCGCGCATTCAGTGATGCAACATGCCTGCAAGAACATGTCCATTAATATATACAAATAAATAGCGCAATCTGGCAACTCAAAAGTTGTATATGGGAAACGTTTCGAAAAGATTAGTTGCCAGATTTTGGTGATCACTATAATTGCAAATAGAATAAACAGTATTCATGAGGCTGGGTTGTTTTCGTATGGGGAAAGAAAACAGTACTCCAGGCTATTTTTGTACGGACATTGGGAAAGAATTTATAGGCCGAACTTTTCACAGCATGTTGACAGAGTTTAATATCACTAATATATTTAATAGGTATTATTATTATTTTTATTATTATTATTACATAGATAGATGGATTTATTACCCAATAAACGATACACTATGCCAAATGTCTTCTATGCCAACTGGCTGGTTATGCCAGTCGGCAGTGCTTTCTATGCCAACTGGCTGATTAAGCCAAATAGCTGATTTACACCTTCGAAGCCGAGTGCTGGGAACAAGAGCTTTATTATGCAATGCGACACGACAACGAGAACATCTTCTCTTCTCTCTTTCCTCTCCTTCTCTCTCTAAGGTTTGGGAGGATTTTCCCTACCTTGTAGCAGTTTAGGGGATTCCCAATTGCTTCCTTTTTTTCCACCATGGGGGAGAGAGGAGGGAGGTTGGCACCTTGGGGGAATGGGGTTTGGCACCTTGCAACATTTGATCAACATTGCATGCAATTGCACTCTAACATTTTGCGGTCATACTACTGACGTAACCTGGCATTCAATTAACCAAATCGGGCATTCAATAATTTTACCGTAGGTTTCGATATATATATATATATATATATATATATATATATATATATATATATATATATGTTACACACAGACCGTGCATGGAACAAGGAACTCTTCTGGGAAATTAAATCCACTATAGTTCGAATAAGTAATGACAAATGACAAATACTATAGTTTTTCTTTTTCAGATGGAAGGCCCAACGTGGGCAACGGGTTATTCGCCCCAAAATATAGCTTCTCTCACCAGGTATCTACCAAGCAGATAGGATCCAGCTTTGGGACAGGAACTAGGGGTTACAGCTACACCTAGCCTACTACATTCAGAACCTCAATATACGCATTCACGTTGGATTGAATACATCAAAGAAAGAGGGGTAACTATTGTATTTTTAGCCAAAAAAACAAAACTTAAACCTCATCCGGGACATGAGGTTTAAGTTTTGGTTTTGTCTCTTATCTTGTACTTTTCTTTCCTGCTGGAACTTCGCTTTCCATCAGCCATACATCTTTCCATCTTCTCACAATCTTCTTTCAGATTGTCAGTATGGGTTTCGAAAGGGACGCTCTCCTGGCGATCTTCTTCCGTATCCCTCTGACTTTTGGTTATCTTCCTTTCAATATTTCGGTGAAATTTTTCCTATTGCGCTAGACATATCGAAAGCTTTTGATAGAGTCTGGCACAAATCTTTAATTTCCAAACTGCCCTCCTTCGCTTTCTTTCCTTGCATATGTGCCTTACTCTCTAATTTCCTTTCTGGCCGATCTATAGCTGCAGTTGTCGATGGCCACTGTTCTTCTCCTAACGCTATTAATAGTGGTGTTTCTTTGGGTTCTGTCCTGTCATCCACTCTTTTCCTTTTATTTATTAATAATCTTTTAATTCGCATTTTCTGTTCTATTCACTCCAATGACTCCGATGATTCCAGTCTTCACTTCTCCACCTGCTTCACGAAACGAGTGGATTCGTGTATGATTCGCGTATGATTCGCGCAAGACGGCTATAGAACATCTGACCTCTGATCTTTCTGTTATATCTGAGTGGGGCAGAGAAAACCTTGTGGCTTTCAGTGTCTCCAAAACTTAGTTCCTGCCTCTGTCAATCGTCACAATCTTCCGCACGACTATCCATTTACCTTCAACAGTATTCAATCCTTCCTCTTCCCTTAACATTCCTGACGTTTACTTTTCTCGTGATCTTTCCTGGAAATATCACATGTACCCGCTTCTTAGTTTCTTCAACCCCGCTCAGTTGCTGTCTCTGTAACAGGGGTCTTTTCTGCCTCTGTATAGAGTATGATTCACATGTATGGGGTGGCTCAACCCACACAGCTGTACTTGACCGGATGGAATCAAAGGCTCTTCGTCTCATCAATTCCCTGACTCTTACTTATTCATTGTCTTCAATCTCTCTTACTTCGCAGTAATGCTTCCTCACTCTCTCTTTACTATCGCTATTATAACAGACACTGCTCTTTTGAACGCTATAACTGCATGCACCCTCCTTTAAAGAGAACAGGCAGGACCAAACTTTCTACACTTTCTCATTTCTTTTCTGTCTAACCCTCTAACGGAAGGGTTAATTGGTATTTTGTCTTTCATCTACTTAACCGTTCAACTCTGGAACAATTTTCCTCAATCCATTTTTCCCCCCTGTCTATGACCTCCAATCTTTTCAAATGCAGAGTGTCTAAGCATCTGGAAAACCGTGGACCTTGATTTTGGCCTTCTTCTTCTATGGGTGGGGCGCTTTTGCGGGCGTTCGCCCTTGGCCCTTCCTTCCTGCATAATAAAAGAAGTTTTCTTAATATTTACCAACCCTCCCTTTAAAGTCCCCATCGTCAAAAAAGACAGCACTTTTTTTCTTTCCCCTTTTACGACTACATTACTTACAAACAATGTTCCCTCTAAGGTGTGCGCGTGTGCGCGCGCACACGCGTTGTGAAACCAGCGCACACAGCAAAATAAAATGCGCACAGGCTCAAGCGTATCATGAGTCACGACAGTAAATGAAGTAATTTAAAAAATTTCAGTTTAATGAATTCTATAAAGAACAAATTAAGAAACCGCTTGAAAGAAAATCATTTGGACATACATGCTCATGCGAATTAAAATTTACTTGAATGATGTGACGGATATAGGGGTTGCAATCGATAAAATATTATCGATAATTTATCGATAAATGAAAGTCAACTATCATATAATTATCGAGCAGATTTATCGATAATTTCAGATCACTTCCTGATTTTTTAAGTTTACGTTAAATGAACAAATTTTCTCTTGCAAATGAGATTTATTAGAAATAAAAAACGTTGTTCAAGATACTGTGTCCCTTTTGCGATATCTCCATGATCCTAAAGCTATAAATGAACAAATGTCTGACACTTTCAAGATGCCTTCTCCAGTTTCCTTAAAGAAATATGCCACTTCTATATATTTACGACTGTTTCCTGAACCTCTTACGGATATAAGCAGTGCTGAAGAAACTCCAGATGAGGGCAACGTAAATGAAGACGACGAAGAGGAGGATTTCAAAAAATGCCTCTATCATGAGATTAGCAAATTGGAATCGAAAACGTCCGAGTCCTTAAGTAAGTCCTCTATGTTCAATGCAGGCAGTGAATTCGCATTGTACGAGGTAAAGAAAAAGAGAAGCGAAAATCTAGATCGATTGTACGATGCATTAAGGACCATCAAGCCTACAAGCTGTGAAGCAGAGCGTGCATTTTCTTCAGCGGGAATTTTCATAACGAAGATTCGATGCAGTCTCTCTCCAGCCACTATTAATGCCTTATGCTTTTTTAAATGTTACTTCCTTAATAAGGATAAAAAACTAAAATCTGTTTAAATAACTATGGCTGTCACAATGTAGAATGAACTCATTAAAATCTGTTCTTATAATTTTGCGTTTTTCCGCTATTAATGAGACAGCTAATTTAATTAGAAAATTTATCGATAATTATCGATAATCCGAATTTTTTTCAATCATTTATCGATAAATGGACTTTCGATAATTTGCATCCTATAGACGGATACTTAAATGATACTTAAATGAAAGGCACTTTCATTGAATGTTATTTTGATTATATTTTATTTTATTGAATTTTATTATTTTTTTATTTTATTCCTATTTTGTGAATGGATAAAATCGTGTATTAATCTTGATAGTCTATTTTAAATTGCTAAATGCTAAAAATTGTTTTGAGAAATGATAACTAAATAGTCATTTTCAATTAATGTTATTTTTATTTTATTTCTTTATTTTGTTGAATTTTATTTTACTATTTTTCATTTTATTCATATTTTTAGAATGGATAAAATGTTTTCTTTTTTAAGAATATATGATATTGTAAACAGTTTTTTAATATCCATTTAATAGTACCGTAATGATGAAGCTATCACCTTATGGAAATAATATTTATTAAGTATTTAATATTTATATATATTTAATTTTGAAGATAATAGCGCTCAGAAAAGTTTGCACAATTTTTCACCATGAATCTAAATGTATGCACAACAAAAATTTCTTGCGCACACGGACTAAAAAAAATTAGAGGGAACATTGCTTACAAAATATACTCAGATCTTCCCTACCTACTCTCCACCCCGAAATCAACTTTCAATTTGCATTTATCAACAAAAATAGTATGAAATCCTCCTTCAACCATAAAAAAGTTCCTTGTCTTTTCTATTGTTTACTTTTCATATGTATTCGCTGACAAGTGAATTATATTGGGAGAACTATTCGCTAGTATCAAACGAGACTGAACAAGCATCGCGGTATTTCTACCAGAACATCACAGCCTTTAAATAAACTGTCCAAATCAACAATATTTGCCACCTCTATAACCACCCATTGCTTCCCACCAACTTCAAAATTATTAACTCAGCACACCAACCAACCGACCTCCTCATCTTCGAATCCCTTCATATCCCTGTATAAAGCCAACCCTCTTAAACTCTTTAAATTCTCCAACCGATCATTTTAACTTTTGAGCAATTCCGATATCAATATTTCAATATTTACCCATTTCCAACCATTTCCAATCGGTTTACTACTCTATAATAACATGGTGAGATATTATTTACAAAGTATCGACAAAATTGAGGTACTGGAATCGGTATCGGTATCGCCAAAGTTTTGGTATTGGTATACCACTACTCTGAACCCTATAACCCTCCAAACAACAGTGGAAAGTAGAAAAAGAAGAATACGTCGTGTTCCCAAATTAAAGGTTAGACAGGGAACATCCTCAACCCTGAAGGAAAATAGATTAACTGTTTAACCAGCTGCCCAAGTATCTAAGGCACACTAGTAGTGTTGCGGTAGATATCTTCAAAAGAAGACTCAGGACAATCCCAGATGAGCCGGATGTACCTGGCTATGTGAGGTAGAGAGCACAAGAAACCAACTCTCTAATTCACCAGGCCAACTCGAAAGTAGGGGCGACAAGCTTGACCTTCGTGAAATGAGGAATCATTGCACGAACATTTGAAAGGAAAGGAGAGGATATATATATATATATACACACTAGAGGCACTCAAGATATTTTGACCCCACTCTTTTTTCTTAGCTAAATAAGAGGCCATGGGGTTGAAATGTCTTTTTGGCCGTAAGTTTGAACTTTCTGCGCTTCACATAACAGGATTTTTCCAGTTTGAACCTCCCCTCCTTGTATAAAACAGCATTTAAACGCCCTTATATAAAACCGATGGTTAACACAGTTAGAAAATGGCGTCTGCCAGTGATGTGCGTCGTAAACAGAGAGCTGTTATCGAGTTCTTAACCGCAGAGAAGGAAACAGTTGGAAATATTCACAAACGTCTACAAAACGTTTACGGAGACGCTGTTGTTGATCGAAGCACAGTTCGACGATGGTCTAAACGTGCAAGATCATCGGAGAGAGGGAGAGCCAGCCTCGATGATGAGCCACGCAGCGGTCGCCCGGCATTAGCTGTGACATCTCACACTGTGCAACGTGCTGACAGCGTCATCCGATCAAATCGGCGCGTCACATACAAGGAGCTATCATTAGAGTTAGGAATTACTGAAGGAAGTGTCAATGCGATAATTTAGCAACTGGAATATTCAAAAATGTGTTCACGGTTTGTTCCTCGCGAACTGACTGAAGATCACAAAGTCCAAAGAAAAGAAATTGCTTCTGAGTCGTTGGTTCGATACGAGATAGAAAGGGATGACTTCCTTTCACGAATTGTGATTGGGGATGAGACTTGGGTACACCACTTTGAACCTGAAACAAAACGCCAATCCATGGAATGGCATCACTCAGACTCCCCACGCAAGAAAAGTTCAAAATGGCTCCCTCTACAGGAAAGGTTATGGCCACCATCTTCTAGGACATGAAAGGGGTGATTCTGGTGGACATTATGAAGAAAGGACAAACAATCAACTCAGAGGCATATATTGCTACCCAAGAGAGACTCCAGAGACGTATAAAGCGAGTTCGACAGGAGAGAAAACTGGAAGACGTCCTTCTTTTGCACGATAACGCAAGACCACACAACAGTTTGCAAACAAGAGAGGCCATCACAAAAAATGCACTTGACTGTGTTACCCCACCCTCCATGCAGCCCGGATCTGGCACCTTCAGACTTCCAGTTGTTTGGGTCAATGAAGTATGCTATTCGTGGAAGAAAGTTTCAGAGTGACAATGAGCTTGTTGAGAAGGTTAAGAGGTGGCTCCAGCGGAACCCTGCGGACTTTTACGAACAAGGAATAAAGGCCCTTGTTTCGAGGTGGAGGAAAGCTGTAGAAAAGGATGGAGACTATGTGGAAAAATAAAAACGTGTAAAAAAGGTATGTAACTACTTGTGTACAAAATTTCTGTAACTTACAAGGAAACTTGGGGGGGAAAAAAAGGGAGGGCAAAATATATTGAGTGGCCCTCGATACATATAAACTCCAATTTAGGTATTTACACTTGTAAAGATTGGCTTGCGAATAAAAAAAAATATCTAAAAAATGGGACATTGTTAGCACGTACAAGCAAAAATGTTGCAGCAGTTCAATTCGGGGCAGTCATTATTCTCGAGTTTCCTTTTACTATCAGTTTCGTCTAAAGAATTTATGAGTGCCTTTGTTTTGCTTTGTTTGCAACACCTCTTACACAGGAAAGGATTTAAAGAACTTCAATGGAGAAAATTTGGAGTTGGATTTGTGGTTTTTCACAAAAGGTGTGAAGATAAGGTTGGTGTTACGTCTGCTGGGAGAAATTAATGAGGCTGATACGTTCATAATTACTGCATGATGCGCATTTGATTTCAATATGGATGAATATGTTCAACGTATATAACAATTATATTTAAGTTTATATTGTACAGTTGCGGAGGAACGTTCGTCGATGTCATTATATGGCTATGTATATCGAAATGTCATTGTTGAAGTGTTGAATGCTGACTGGTGGAAGACTTAAAACCATGTGATTGGGTGAAAATAATACGCGTTTTTCACTAGGCCCAATCCATTGTAAGTTTGGCGTATTACATGCAAAATAATAAATATAGTATTCTTGCACTAATTATTTTACTGAATAAGAAAAATGTATCTTTGAATATATATCTATATATAGGCCCCGATATATTTAGTAGTATACCCGCAAAAATGTCGAGTTGCAAATTAATTGCATGCAACATGCCATTGCAACATTGCATGCAACAAGGGCGATGGGGGTAGGGGTTACACCCCTAAAGGGGGAAAGAGGATTATGCATGAAGGGGTTGGGGGTTAGACCCTCCAGTGGGATAGAGGGGGTTATGCATGAAAAGGAGTGGGGCTTACACCCTCCAAGGGGGGAGATGGGATTATGCGTGAAGGGGTCAGGGTTAGACCCTCCAACGGGGGGAGTGGGGTAACCTAATTTAACAAGGGTAATAAAACACAAGGAGGAGAGAGTGGAGAGAGGTGGAGAAGGTGCTTTCGCTGTGACATCTCGGAGCATTTTGAATCCTTCCCTGTACTTCCTGGGCAGCTTTGGCTGATAGTCATTTGGCTTAGATACCAGCCATCCATGACAGCCAATCGTGTGGCGGAAGCGGCTCACAGACAGTTCGTTTAGACGGTAAACAGTCAGGGACACAACCAGTTGGCTTAGAATCCAGCCAGAGAAAGAGCCTGTCGCTTTCGCTTAGAAGCATATATACACACACACATATATATATATACTCGATAGAGGCTTAGAGCATTGTATACATATATAGTGGGCAACTGGAGTAGTACAACATTCCGCTGGAGCTTCTTATCGCAAAATATCGGCTTCCCTGAACTCACTGGATGGCTTCAGAACCCAGCCAGTGGGCACAGCCAGTCGTATATGGCTTATGCACACACACACACACACACACACACACACACACATTGCATCATTTATATATACGAGGAGTGATAAAAAAGTATCGATAATTTTACTGCTACGGACAAATGAATGCAAATACTCGTAAGAAATAACCGTTTATACATGTGAGTCTTCGTGCCCTCTGGCGTCTGCAGGTCTGCAGTCTGAAGCAAAATCTGCTACCATGAGTCAGTAGTTGGTTGGAGCGCTTAAAAGGAGGGTGTGTTTTTGCAGTACGTATAAATCTCTGAAATGGAACAATAGGGCATATCATACTCTGGGTTCAGGGTTGAAATATGTATGGCTAATATGTATTCCTATGTAAAAATTAATTTTAAGATGGGTTTATTATTTGCAACTTTTGCGAAAAAATCTCATTTTCATGGTCAAAATCGCGATTTTCTGATTTGAAGGCTGCCTAACGCAGCCTCAGGGCACCCAAACCAAAGCGCACAGCTGTTCTGCATATGATTTAGTCTAAAAGCTGCTTTTCTGACCTCATCCTTGCTTTCTTGCGTGTTTCAACACCTCTGGGTGCTGAAAAAATGTTTAGATTTTATGTAAAACTTAAGAATTTTCAGTTTTTCTTCAAAGAATAGGCGCGGCTCACCAGCTCTACTCTGATCGAGTAGCGGGAGACTTGCCACCTCCACGTGTAGGTTTACACGCCTGTTCTTCCTGGATCCCTGAAAAGCGTGGCCTCATAAGATCTTATATTATGATCTTATGAGGACTTTCAGCTCTTAAGAGCATTAACGATTGCTTCAGCCTCTTCATCAGCCACTCGAACCTAAAAAGCTCTTAAGTATGTCCTGCTTCGATCTGAACACTGGGAGCATTTCTCGATGGTCTATCCTGGCTCTCACCCACCCATCTCTCTTCTCGTGACCGTACACAGCTTGGGAAGCAGTTGAGACTTTCTGTACAGCTCTCTCGCAGGACTGAGTATGAACAGAGAAAGTGTCCACTTTGAGTGGAGTTTTTCTGAGATCCTCGAGCTCAGTCAAGGTCATCTTGCAGGTGAAAATAGGCTGTAAATATTCTCTGATTCCCAGTTGATGAGATCCTCAGGTGAAATGGCTTGCAGATTGACTTTGAGATTTTTATGGGGCCTCACTGTCGTATCACCAAAGTCTCTTCCTTCTCTGATCTTCTCTATCTAGCTCACAGCAAAAGCTCTCTGATGCTCATCCTCACTGCACAGGAATGAAGCTAGGTTGTTCTCAGGATGTGCGTGGTAAGCTCCTCTTATCACTGCAGCAGAGATGATGTTCCTGACCTCGGTAGTCTGGTTCCTCAGCAGCCTCAGGCTTGAAAAAACGTGTGCAGGACCAAATTTGAGGTGATGCTTCACTTTGATGTCGTAGTACATTTTGAAGTAGAAGTTAAGGCAGAACTTCACGAGGACCTCGAGCCTCATCAACACCTCCTCCTTCAGTCCGTGCTCCCTCATCCACAACAGCAAGATGGCCTGTGCAGTAGTGAGCCACCTGGATTGGTTCAGAGGTCCGCACTTGAGACCAGCCAACTGTCGACTGAGACTTCCAGACTTGATGGCTTTGATCAGAAGATAGCAGTTGTGCTGCTCTGTGGAGAGAGATTTGACTATCTCTACTGGCAGCTCTATGATATCTTCAGTTCCTTCCACTGGTTTGAAGTTGAAGTTGACCTCAAGTTCATTCATTTTCTCAAGAGGTTTTCCAATAGGCCCACTGAAGCCTGACCGGGGAGTTACAGGGCCATCCAGCTTGATGATTAAGTGCCTCAGGGGGAGTTCGTTCACATGGAGCTGACAGCTCATCCAGTGGCACTTGCGACCCAGCATCTTCTCCAGTAGGGCTATGGCGCCTCCAGACACCCCGTGTTGGTGTTGCTAGAGTCTCCTCCAATCATTACAAGGCTCTCGTCAGCTCCGTGATCCAGAAGCCACTCATGCAGGCCCTGAGCGATCTTATGAGCAGGCTTTTCGCCTTCCTCAGGTTCCTCGGGAGTGAAATGGAAGAGGTACTTTCCTTGAGGCTCCCATGTGATAGTGTAATGCTCCTCGATCACTTTGCCAGGATGAAATCTCCCTGTCACTTCGTCATATTTCAACACCTTTGTGTTCCTATCCTGTTTGCCATCAAAGAATATCACAGAGATCGTCTCCTCCTCTGACCTCTGCGTGAGAGATTCAACTGATGAGGCCATTACTTCCTCCTTGGCCCTCCAGACTTTCATGCCATCTATGGCCAAGTAAGCCTTGTTTTTGGAAAGATGACCGGCCGTGATGAGGTCGTTCAGGAAGCCAGTGGCAACTGCAGCTGCCGGAACACTTGCCACCCTGTACCTCAAAGCTGCTGAAGCTGTCCCTTGGATCTTCATGTAGTTTCGTGTAGCAGAAGTTGGAGTTTCGGCAGGTACTTCAGCGGGAACGTCCATAGGAGCTTCAGTAGCCTCAGCATTGCCAGAGGCTTCTTTTGCAGCTTCTTCCAAGTTTGGCTCTTCGTCCTCCTCAAAGTCTTTCATGAGAAGCTCCTCATTAGTAGCGTCCTCTTTCTTCTTCCTCTTCACAGCAGAAGCTTCTTCAGCCTATATATATATATATATATATATATATATATATATATATATATATATATATATAATCATGCGGGTTGCTTCTACAGAGCTTCAATTTAATATTTAGGAGAAATCCAATGACAAGGAGAAATGTAAATGCCATGAAAAGTCTTCTTTAATGCGCAACGTTTCGAGCAATACGCTCATCTTCAGGCTGTTTAATAACAATGTGAAATTAAAATCAATATTGAATGAAAAACAAAACAGAAAATTTCTATAACCTATTCGTAAAGACAAATTTTAAAAGACTGAGAAAAGAGGGTTAAATTCTAAGTTATACAGATTTACATATAAAAATTAAGAAGATATTTTTAAATACATATAGTAAATGTGAAATTAATACACTGGAAAAATTAACAATAGTACACTGGAATAATGGAACTAGCTACCTTACACTGCAGTTTCCGAGGCTGACTAATTTGAGCAGAGACAAGAACGGGAAACACGAGAGATGGCGAGGGCGATTGGGGAAGGAGGGATTATAAGGAATTGGGGAAGGAGGAGGGATCATAGCAAATTGAGAGGGACGGCAGATGAGTCAACATTCAGACTAGGGGACAATGCTTTAATGAAAAGCGATTCTAAAATTCTTAGTGAGTTGGGACAAGTATTACAACCAAGAATTTTAAAATTGTCTAAAGTGACATCAATTTTATATTTAATGCTGTGTTCACGAATACTCGAGGCTTCTTTAGTTTTTAAAATTTTACCTGTTCGGCCACTTATTCCCATATGCGAATAAAATCTAGCCCTGAGAGAGCGAACAGTGCTGCCGATGTAATTCCCAAGGAGACACCTAGGGCAGGTAAATAAATATACAACACCGCTACGCAACGAGTCAGGGGTTCGATCCTTCGCTGAGAAAAAGCTACCTAAAGACGTTTTATTAATAAATATGATGCGGAAATCAGTATGATAAAAAAATTTCCTTAACAATTTTGTAAATTTAAGCTTAAATTCCTTATTCAAAGGACCCATTTCAGGTACCAAGAAATATTTTATATCCTTCGGCACTGTAATACATGGAAGTTGAGGGCTATAAACATTATTTAAGAAGGATCTAATTAGTTTGTCTACATATTGAACAGGAAAACTATTATTAGTAAAGTATGATCTTAGATTATTAAATTCATCATTAAGTAAGGTAAAATTAGAGGTCAAATTATATCCTCTGAACAGGAGAGTTTTAATACAAGACATCTTATAGTTGAAATCAGTAAAACTAAAAAAATTCATGCCCAAACCAGTGAAAGTGGGTTTCCTGTAAACTGATGTAGTAATAGAATCACCGTTTTTCGAAATTAAAAGATCTAAGAAGGGGAGGGAGCCATTTTGCTCAGTTTCCATTGTATACGTTATATTGGGGTGCAAAGAATTTAGGAAGTTAAAGAATTGTTGCGCTTGTACCGCATTATCAAAGACTGCTATCGAATCATCAACGAAGCGTCGATAGAAAATTGGCTTGAGATGAGTGGGAGATTGTCTAAAAATTACACTTTCTAAATGAGTCATAAAAAAGTCAGCTGCTAACGGTCCGACTGGTGATCCCATCCCTACCCCATCAATTTGTTGGTAAACCGTATTGTTGAAAGTGAAATAGCATTGTTTGAAGACCAATTCTAAAAGTTCCTTAAAATGAGACAATGAAAAACCATGAAAATTATCAACTGAGCTAAAAACCCTATCTAAAATAATGGCAATAGTTTCAGATACAGGTACATTTGTGAAAAGTGACTTTACATCAAAACTGACAAAAAACTTTTTTGAATCGAAGTTTTTACCAAGGAGGTCTTTTTGGAATTCAAACGAGTTATTTATAGTGTAACTTTTAGAATTGGTCTTCAAACAATGCTATTTCACTTTCAACAATACGGTTTACCAACAAATTGATGGGGTAGGGATGGGATCACCAGTCGGACCGTTAGCAGCTGACTTTTTTATGACTCATTTAGAAAGTGTAATTTTTAGACAATCTCCCACTCATCTCAAGCCAATTTTCTATCGACGCTTCGTTGATGATTCGATAGCAGTCTTTGATAATGCGGTACAAGCGCAACAATTCTTTAACTTCCTAAATTCTTTGCACCCCAATATAACGTATACAATGGAAACTGAGCAAAATGGCTCCCTCCCCTTCTTAGATCTTTTAATTTCGAAAAACGGTGATTCTATTACTACATCAGTTTACAGGAAACCCACTTTCACTGGTTTGGGCATGAATTTTTTTAGTTTTACTGATTTCAACTATAAGATGTCTTGTATTAAAACTCTCCTGTTCAGAGGATATAATTTGACCTCTAATTTTACCTTACTTAATGATGAATTTAATAATCTAAGATCATACTTTACTAATAATAGTTTTCCTGTTCAATATGTAGACAAACTAATTAGATCCTTCTTAAATAATGTTTATAGCCCTCAACTTCCATGTATTACAGTGCCGAAGGATATAAAATATTTCTTGGTACCTGAAATGGGTCCTTTGAATAAGGAATTTAAGCTTAAATTTACAAAATTGTTAGGAAATTTTTTTATCATACTGATTTCCGCATCATATTTATTAATAAAACGTCTTTAGGTAGCTTTTTCTCAGCGAAGGATCGAACCCCTGACTCGTTGCGTAGCGGTGTTGTATATTTATTTACCTGCCCTAGGTGTCTCCTTGGGAATTACATCGGCAGCACTGTTCGCTCTCTCAGGGCTAGATTTTATTCGCATATGGGAATAAGTGGCCGAACAGGTAAAATTTTAAAAACTAAAGAAGCCTCGAGTATTCGTGAACACAGCATTAAATGTAAAATTGATGTCACTTTAGACAATTTTAAAATTCTTGGTTGTAATACTTGTCCCAACTCACTAAGAATTTTAGAATCGCTTTTCATTAAAGCATTGTCCCCTAGTCTGAATGTTGACTCATCTGCCGTCCCTCTCAATTTGCTATGATCCCTCCTCCTTCCCCAATTCCTTATAATCCCTCCTTCCCCAATCGCCCTCGCCATCTCTCGTGTTTCCCGTTCTTGTCTCTGCTCAAATTAGTCAGCCTCGGAAACTGCAGTGTAAGGTAGCTAGTTCCATTATTCCAGTGTACTATTGTTAATTTTTCCAGTGTATTAATTTCACATTTACTATATGTATTTAAAAATATCTTCTTAATTTTTATATGTAAATCTGTATAACTTAGAATTTAACCCTCTTTTCTCAGTCTTTTAAAATTTGTCTTTACGAATAGGTTATAGAAATTTTCTGTTTTGTTTTTCATTCAATATTGATTTTAATTTCACATTGTTATTAAACAGCCTGAAGATGAGCGTATTGCGCATTAAAGAAGACTTTTCATGGCATTTACATTTCTCCTTGTCATTGGATTTCTCCTAAATATTATATATATATATATATATATATGTGTGTGTGTGTGTGTGTGTGGTGTGTGTGTGTGTTAGGTGGGTGTAGGTTTGAATTCGTGCAATTGCTTTAGGTCTTTGTGATGTTAAAGTTCTGAGTTGAATTTTTTGATGTTAAAGTTCTGAGTTGAATTTTGTGATGTTAATGAGTCTTATGAGTAAGTTAAATTGCTGAAATAAATTTTATAACCTACACCACAGGTTGAATTATAAATATAGTGTTTTTAGTTAGGATAGGCCTTGATTGTAAAGAGTAGGGCCTACTTTGTGAGTAGGCTTCTTGTATATTGAAATTGCAAATTGTAGTGTTTGAAGTAGGCCTTTAGTGTATGAGTATATTAGGCCTATTAGGTAAGGTAAAGTGAAGTGGGCCTATTAAATAGGCTCATGTTTTGGCCTACTAAATAGGCTTAAGATGAAATTGCCCTATTTTTATAGGACCTAAAATGAGTTACGCCTGTTAAATGAACAAGGCTTTGTTTTGATTTAAAGAGTAGGACCTATTAAATAGGCTTAATGTGAAGTGGGCCTACAAAATAGGCTTATGTTGAGATTGGCCTATTTGTTATAGGACCTAAAATGAGTTACGCCTGTTAAATGAACAAGGCTTTGTTTACGGTTAGTGTAAAGGTAAAGTTTGTGTTCGTGTAAAGGTAAAGGGATCGGTTCCCCAGTTACACGGGCCACCATGTGAAAAAACTATATAGGGCTATGGGTTGATTGCATGATACCCTCATCCGTTGGAAATTTCCAGCAGACTTCAGTGGAGAGTTAACGACAAAAGCCCTATGTTTTTTCGTTAGAGAGTTATGTATATGTAGGTCTTCAAAGGACCGCTTTGTTTATTTGCCTTCGGTATTTGCGCTGCCTAATGGTAAAGAAAGGAATTGCCTTACCTTATTAGTTCGTTGGGCCTCGCTTCTGTTTCGATGTAGGGCCGTGGTACGATGGAGTTACACAATGAGTTGACTCGATGTAACTAATATAAGCAGTCACTATTTAAACACCTGAAGGAAGAGGCCTATCCTTCTTATAGTTATTAAATTTTATATCAAGTGGAATTCACTCAGAACTTATAGGAAGACAAAGCACATCTTCCTTGCTTAAAGCATTGCTGTAACATAAGCAGCTCCGAGCGAGCCGCTACAATATAATCTTCGTATTTTTATTATTTGCTGATTTAGCAAAGGTCGTTGACTCGTTTCTCGATGTAATTCTCATGAGTTGGCAGTGGAAAAGTTTGAACACGAGATCATAAATTTGGTTTTCTTGTCATGCAGGCCCGATGCCTACATATGGGTTCTATGTACGTATGGCAGTCATTTCATTCCCAATAGGCTATGTCGCCATCCCGAGGCAATTTGTAGATATTTAATTCAATTAATTAACAATTTATATTTAATTAAGAAGTAAAGGTACCACATACGATACCATGTTGCTAGCGTGTATAGTTTTTCCATACCAGTTATGATAAAAGTCGAAAATATGGAAGGCATCATGATTTGTGTAAGGGATGTCTCGAGTTTGCGGATGATATAGTGAAACATTGTAAGGAGTGCTACATGGTATCAGAGCAGTGTAAAAGCCCCCAAATGTGAAAGTCGTGTAGATGAAACCGACAAGTGGGAGTGTAATGTGTGCAGACGGACATTTTTCAATAATAAATGCTTTGAGCTCCATAAATCATTTGGCACTTGCAGGAAAACGAGAATCTGTGAATGCGGCATGTTTCATATAATGGATAATTGGGGTAAGTTTGTGCATAAATGCAATGAAATTCACTGTTCTACATGTCATGAAAAATATAAGGCGGATGAAGTGAAGCACGTATGTTATATGAAAGATGCTAAGCCTAAAAATAGCCCTTCTATAACCGTATACTACGATATAGAAAATTACACGAACGCTGAAACCAAAGAGGTTATTCCACATTTACTCGTAAGTCAGACTATCTGTGATGAATGCATGGAGATCGAGTGTGGCGAGTACCACAAATGTGGAAAACGGACAAACGTTTTTAAAACGAATGCACACGACAGCCCTGTGAAACTGTTTGAATCCTATATTGTCAAATTAGCGAACAAGTTAAAAAAAATGACTGTGTACTCGTATATTCTTGCCCATAACGGGACCAAATTTGACACACAGTTCCTTTATAAGGAGCTGCTTGAACACGAGTCTTCTGCGATATTTACAGGTGATCCCTTGAAAAGAGGCAACAAACTAATACAGATGCAGATAAAAGATAATGTACAGTTTAAAGACACCCTGCTGTTCACACCTTGTAAATTAGCAAAGCTGCCCAAGGTCATGGGTGTAGCCGTTAAAGTTTCAGAAGGATATTTCCCTTAAACATTCCTCACTAACGAAACTTTGAATTACGTAGGACTACCTCCACCCAAACATTACTTTAACTACACCAACATGAGTTATAGTGAGCGTGAAGATTTTGACTGTTACTACAGCAGTTTTAATGAAGTCAATCCATACAATATAACCTATGAATGTGAACGTTATTGTGTGAATGACGTACTTGTACATAGACTAAGCTTTCAAGCCTTTAGAAGGATGTACATAACCCGTTTCAAATGCGATCCGCTGCAAGTCGCGACCACGATCGCCTTATTATGTTTCAGTGTTCAAGAATAACTTCATGCCTAAAGACACCTTAGCAATCATTCACAGAAACAACCCCCGTAGTTATGGGCAGAAGGCTATTTACTGGCTCATACACCTACAGTAACAGACCGGGATATACATAAAACATGCACGCAACACGGGTGAATTAGCCGTTAAGGTCAATGGTCGTGTTTTTTGGGTAGACGGCCTAAGTGATCACGGATGGAAACAGATGCTCAGTACCGTGAAGAAATAAGGGCCATCAAACGTTCAATGGTGTTGGACCCCCTCAAATGCGGTGACTGCTTGTTTCGAGGGCGCACAAACTCATTCAAGCTACACTTTCCGCCTACGGAGGGCGTGAAACTCCACTACTATGACTTCTGCTCTTTATACCCCTACGTAATGAAGAACAATCCGTACCCCGTCAGTGCGCCTGAAAAAATGGTGGGGCCATACCAACCATCGAGGAGTTTTCAGCTACCTTGAATGAGCGCTACTTTGGATTTTTTTTTGTAGACGTGCTCACCCCTCGCGATTTACGGATGCCGAACTTACCCGTCGTTATAAATCACAAGCTCATGTTTCGCCTCTGTGTGAAGTGCGCAGAAGAGAACAAGTGTGATTGTGGCCATACAACCAACCAGCGTAAGATCAGAGGCGTATATACAATCACTGAGCTGGCCCTAGCCGTTCGCCATGGGTATAGGATATTGAAGATACATGAGGTGTGGAGGTTTCAGAAGCTACCCAACCCTTTCACACCATATATAAAAGCTGTTTTGAACGATAAAATAGAAGCATCAGGATATCCTCGAGGGGTTGATACCGAAGATGAAAAAACGGCTTATATTCAGCGTTACCTTGCCCATGAAGGTATACAGCTTGACCGATCCCAAATTGTTAAGAATCCTGGCAAGGTTTGTAGTGAGGTTGTGGCTAATGGGCTGTGTGAGTTTTTAACAGACTTTAGAGATGAGTATCGCTTCTTCAACAAAAAGGATAAATATCGGCATATGTTTCTCTCAAATAGTGCACTAGATTGTGAAGATGTTTAGTTTGTGGAAATGAACATCTGGTGAGTGATAAAACATTAAAGCCGGTATTGCTTCATGTAGCGGAAAATTCTGTTTGTCCAGTGGCACAAGTGTTCGAACAAGCCTGTACACGCTTCAGCAGTTTATGGTGTGACTCGCTCCCTCCAGCGAGCCGCCCACCCGTGTACATCACCCCCTCCGAAACACAAGAGTTCGAACAAACCCGTACACGTTTCATCAGCGTGACTCACTCCGCCTGTCAAGCCGATCCGTCCACCTGTGGCTCATAGTCATCTCAGAGCTTAAACCGACTGGACGTGCGAATACGATGGAACTTCCTTTGAGAAGCATTCTCAACGCATTGCACGATGTCTCCGTGACGAAGTCATTGCGCATGTTCAGGCGCAAAACCGGTGCCATTAACTATGTACTTGAAACAAATTGTAGGCAAGCAAGCAAACTTAATGTTATTTATTTAAGTGTTGAGGAGATGAATAGTCTTTGTGAAAGTTGAGAAGTAGGGAGAGGACCGTTATAAAATATCTGCAGCTGTAGGTACAAGAAGAGAACAGATTAGTGATGCCCCCTCATATGCCGTTGTTTGCACGTTGTGTATGAATAACGATCAGCCATGCATTGATATACGACTGATGTGGAAGAATACATCTGATAATAACGTTCTTGTCCCTTCGCGAAACCGTTTCATCCTCGACAGAATGTTTGAAATCGTCGGATTCCTCAAGCTGAAGCCTATATTAGACGCTCGTGTTACGGATATGATTTATTTTGACACGGTTCTTGAATACGCATACACCCCTCTGCTCGACGGATTTATTGAATGCAGGAATGAACAAGGCGCGAATGGCCTAGAGCTGGATGCATATTTAAAGGGCTTAGATTCTTCGAAATATCCCGAACTTTTGTACAAAGCATTTGAGCGGTACAGGGCAGAGCTTTCCTACACTGTTCACCCTGAAGAGCTGTACCTCTATATAATGAATAGCTGTCGTTACGACTTGGAAGATTATTTCAATTCCCGCTGTGCAAAGTGAAGAGTTCACGATTGAAAAGCTCGGGACCGTAAGAAAAAACCCTCGATTGGAAAGGAGTGTTTATAAACTTGTATTTAGTAATGATGTTATGGTTAACGGTGACCTCTTTGTGCGTGCTTTTGATTGTATTCTAGCCGTGTTTAAAGATAACTTGCCAACCGAATGTAAAGTGGGCATATAAATAATATTGAACGATATGAAAGCCATTTATGTCGAGTATAGGCATCCGTATAACTTGAACGGTGAAGTATTGCTTGGACGGTTTTACCGTGTAGTGCAAAGTAATAACGATGTGAATGTAGACTCGACTATGTATGAGTTTAGCGTTTTGCGCCGTAGAACATAAAGTATTTTGATGTATATTTATTTATTTAATTATTTAATATATATATATATATTAATATGCAATTGATTATACGTTTTGTATATTATTATTTTCAATATATTTAATTATTTAATATAACTGTGTGTATATATATATATATTTATACATATGCATTTAACTGCAATGACCACGCAGTATATAAATGAATAGAAACGACATAAGTATTAAGGAACGTTTCTGCACACGAGGAAGAGAAATCACGAATAAATGAAAAATGAGGCGAACCGTCCGGGAATCGAACCCAGGGCCTTCCAATTGCCGGTTGGATGCGCTACCATTACACTACGGACCTCGATCATTCACAAATCGAAATTCTCCTACATAGGGCAGAAACCCTCGTGTGCAGAAACGTTCCTTAATACTTATGTCGTTTCTATTCATATATATATATATATTTCCTGTACTAATATATTGATGGTTATACTACAACGTTTTGTATATTTTTTATTATATATTTCTCGCTCGTATTTCTTATGCTATTATTATTTTTCGGTCATATATATTCCATTGTATATTTATTTTGATTATACGAGGGTAATTCAATAAGTATCCGCACTTTTTATTTTCACAATTTTATTTTCACATCTGATAGATTATAAACACATCACTTCTCAACATAGTCTCCCTGTTTCTCAATACACTTAGTCGAGCGATCTACAAGCTTCCTAATGCCATCATAAAAGAATGTTTTTGGCTGTGTTCGTAGCCAGTCATGCACCGCCTCCTTCAGGTCATCATCGCCTTGGAATCGCTGACCTCTTAAAGCGTCTTTCGGTGGTCCAAACAGGTAAAAATCCGAAGGTGCCAGGTCTGGACTGTAGGCTGGATGGTCAAGAACTTCAAATTTAAGTTCTTGAAGGCATTTTCTAGTCTGTGCAGCGGTATGAGGAAGCGAATTGTCGTGTAACAGAATAACACCTTCCGACAATCTCCCTCGCCATTTTGTGCGAATTGCTTGCTTTAACTTATTCCGAAGCATGTCAGAATACGATGCACTTGTTACTGTAGTTCCACGCTCTAGATAATGTTCAAGGATAGGGCCTCGTGTATCCCAAAACAGTGTTAGCATAACATAACTCGGAATGAGTTAAAGCAAGCAATTCGCACAAAACAGAGAGAGAGAGATTGTCGGAAGATTTTATTCTGTTACACGACAATGCGCGCCGTCATACCGCTCCACAGACTAGAAAATTCCTTCAAGAAATTCAATTTTAAGTTCTCGACCATCCAGCCTACAGTCCAAACCTGGCACCTTCGGATTTTTACGTGTTTGGACCACTAAAAGACGCTTTGAGAGGTCAGCGATTCCAAGGCGATGATGACCTGAAGGAGGCGGTGCATGACTGGCTACGCACACAACCAAAAACATTCTTTTATGAAGGCATTAGGAAGCTTGTAGATCGCTCGACTAAGTGTATTGAGAAACAGGGAGACTATGTTGAGAAGTGATGTGTTTATAATCTATCAGATGTGAAAATAAAATTGTGAAAATAAAAAGTGCGGATACTTATTGAATTACCCTCGTATATTCATCGTTCGTATTTCTTATGCTATTATTATTTTCGATCATATATATTCCATTGTATATTTATTTTCTATATATTTCGTGAAATTGAATCTATTAATTCGTCTAAATAAACAGAATGATGTAATGGTGTTTTATTTAATTCTTTTGGTTGTACACGACATTTAATTACAGCAAATGCCTGCCTTCTAAAATGGATTTCTAAACCAACTGCCAAATATATCGGGATAGCACAATCTGGCAACCTTAATAATGTGCACCTGAACAAACCAGTTACGCCTGCTAAGTCAACTGACTGGTTAAGTCAGAATATGTGCTTTAATTAAATAAATAAACGCAATCTGGTAACTCAATAATGTATACCTGAACAAACCATTTACGCCTTCTAAGTCAACTGGCTGGTTAAGCCAGAATATTTGCTTTAATTAAATAAATAAACGCAATCTGGCAGCTCAGCCAGATAAGCCAACTGGCTGGTTAAGCCAGAATATATGCTTTAATTAAATAAATAGCGCAATTTGGCAGCTCAGCCAGATAAACCAACTGGCTGATTAGGAACATATTAAGACAACGGCCGCTTGGCTGAAGTCTTAATTTGCGCTTGGCTCCTGCCAGGCGAACACCTCTCTTCCCCTCTCTCCTTCTCCTCTCTTTATCTTTGGGGTTAACTCCGCCTCCAAGTTGCATAGCCCTTGTTCCTCTTGCAACATTCCCCCTCCCCCTTTGTTGCATAACATCTTGCAACATTCCCCTCCCCCTTTGTTGCATACCTTATGTAACATTTTCAATTGCATTGCACTCTCTCCTTTTACGCCCATACTACTACTCTTACAACTAAAAGATGGTAAATGTATGAGACGTTATCAAACGAGGTGGTACACAACGACACCATGGTTGACGGGCAGTTTAAAAAGGAATAAACTTTTTTGTTTTTATTGTTTACTTTTTAATAGGGGTAGTCAAGAATTGTGTAAATTAGGTGTTGGAGAGGAAAGTTTAAAAAATGTTATTGATAAAACAAATAAACACGAAGCTTCTGCCAAACGCATTACAGCAGCTGTGAAAATAAAAACCCACTCTAATAGACAGAGTTTATTTCCACGATAGTTTCGACGCCCACTGGCATCCTCCTCGGGTGGATACAGAAACACGAATGACACGAATGAACCAAAACAAGAGGGAAAAAACAGTCCAGCGACCGACTGTTAAGAAATTCGCACCTAGGTTAGATCCCATTCTCCCGACACCGGAAAGGCATTTTCATTAAGTACTTATTAAATTTATTACATTTAATATTGCATAATTATTTATTACAGAAATTATAAATTTATTATTACATTGGTTATTACATTGTTGTTTATTATACAGAACTTATAAACCGAAAAACGAATGAAAAAAGCCGATTAGGAAACAATCCAGAGACCATTGAGAAATTCGCGAATTTCTCAATGGTCTCTGGATTGTTTCCTAATCGGCTTTTTTCATTCGTTTTTCGGTTTATAAGTTCTGTATAATAAACAACAATGTAATAACCAATGTAATAATAAATTTATAATTTCTGTAATAAATAATTATGCAATATTAAATGTAATAAATTTAATAATAAATGTAATAATTATGTAAAAAATAAATAATAGAATCTGTATGTTTAGAACAGGAAGATAGTTTTAAATTTGCGCGAATGCACTTAATGAAAATGTTCTTCCGGTGTCGGGAGAATGGGATCTAACCTAGGTGCGAATTTCTTAACGGTCGGTCCCTGGACTGTTTTTTCTCTCTTGTTTTGGTTAATTCGTGTTTCTGTATCCACCCGAGGAGGATGCCAGTGGGCGTCGAAACTGTCGTGGAAATAAACTCTGTCTATTAGAGTGGGTTTTTATTTTCATATTTTGACTTTCACGTAGGAAACAGTGAAGTTTTTTGCATTTAGCAGCTGTGAAATTTAATGAACTAGGTAAGAATAGAATAGAACATGCTCTGTCTGAGGCAGCATTCATCGCTGGTATAAAGCACAACGAAAAAGTTGATCAAAACAGGCTTATAATGAAAAGGTTAATTTCAACTGTATGTTTCTTATCGCGCCAAGAACTAGCTTTTCGCGGACATGACGAGACAGAGACATCTCTAAATAAGGGAAATTATTTAGAAATTTTAGATATTTTGGCCGATGAAGAGCCTTATATGCGAGCTCATTTAAGCAGTTCTAGTTCTGTTTTCAAGAGCACTTCAAGTGACGTGCAGAACGACCTTATAGAATGTATTACTGATGTTGTAAATTAACAGATTTTTAATGAAATAGAAAATAGTTCTTTTGTATCTGTCCAGGCTGACGAAACAACTGATGTATCAACTAAAAGTCAAATGAGGGTATCATTTTTCGGTTTGCTAATACTTCAACCGGAGAAATCGAAGAAAGGTTTGTTGGATTTTATGATGTCTCAAAAGACAAAACTGCTCGTGGATTAGCTAATATCTTGTGAGGAGTTTTCAAAATAGGCAAAGACAAAAGAACAGAACTGCTCAGAGAAAGAGGGTTTAAACTTCACAGTCCAAGCGAAACCAGATGGAATTACCACTCAAGGGGTGTAGTGACAATTCTTGAACACTATTCTGAACTCGAGGCTGCATTTAAAGACGTGCTGGATAATGATGGTTGGGACAGTAATTTAATTCAAATGGAAAATTACCGAACACTGAACAACAGTACATTTGTATATTTACTGCATTTGTACGGTAAAATCTTTATGCATTCTAGTATTTTATTTAACATTTTGCAAAACAAAGCTACTGATATAAAACTATGTAACAATGAAATTCTGAACTGTGTAACGTCTATTTTAAAGTTGAGATATGAAGAAGTCGTTTACGAATGTACTGAAAAACCTAAGAACGTTTTAAATTGTGAAAACACAGACGGCGACGCCTCTCAGTTACAATTCAGTGAGATGCTCACAAACCAGCTAAGACGGTTTACGTATGAAATTCTTGACTGTATCATTATTCAATTAGAAGTCAGATTTAAGGATTTTTCAGAATTTGACTTCATCGAACTTGTCAATGAAAAAAAACTTAATTTTATACCCATCCAGGAACTTTTCAGGAAACTGTTTTCTACAACTTTTGAGAAAGCACCTCTTTTTTCAAAAAGAAAAACAGAGGGGAGCTTACGTTTATATATAGCAGTGAAGATAAACGACTACCACCTAAAGACCTTCACAAATTTTTGATAATCAATGGATTAAAAGACGTTTTACCTGAGACCGTACGTTTATTGTCACTCATATTAAGCATTCCGGCAACAACTGCGTCTTGTAAAAGGAGTATGAGCACATTAAAATGTGTAAAAACACATCTTCGCAACACTATGACAAATTCACGATTGTCATATTTGTCAACACTAACCATTGAGAAAGCAAGTGTGAAAATATCGGCTAAGCGTCAAGAATTCATTGCAACAGTCATTGACGTCTTTGCGGAAAAGAAGAATCGGAGAATCGACCTTATCTACAGTACGAAAAATTTAAAGGTACGTCAACAATGACTGTTAAATTTTTATGAATCACATTGTTTATGTGTTTTGATAAAAAAATAATGATTATATTTGCTGTTGGCTAAACACGTTATTTAATAGTATTAAAACGGTCTGTCAATGAATTTTGTATCGGTAATATATGCCATCCCCCTCCCCCGTTATCCTCACCGTGAATCAGCCTAAACCAAAGCTACTCTCCTACTTTTTCAGCCTACCCATTCACAACCGTCACCCTTCGCTACTGAAGGCTAGTAGAAATATTAAAGACAAAGAACTGTTCAAAATTATACCTGAGGGCAGATATGGCCTAGCCTTCCATAGAGATACTTTTTATGAGTCACAGCATGACTTGATCAGTTTATTGTACCAGCTAAAATTGAAGAAATTGAACGATGGCGACCCTCCTTCGGACATGTGCTATATTTACAACAACATCGTGGAGCATCAGTTTGTTGGGGATACCTAGACACGCCTGTTACGTATCGCTCACATTCCCCATCATAGAGGAAAGAGTTTGAGCATTACATATGATAAGCCTTATTATGTCAAAGTCTCATCTAACCTACTAACCAATATCTCAATATATATATATATATATATATATATATATATTATATATATATATATAAGGACGATTGAGGGAAAACGTTTCCATTCGATGACGGATGCTAAACAGAATTAAGAATAAGAAAAAAGAAAAAAATTGGGTTCGAGACCCAGGTGCGGCCTTCCACGATTCGTAGGGGCAGGGCTCCGTTATTGCAACACTGGATCATGTCGCTTATCTGTTTATCTCTCTCTCTCTCTCTCTCTCTCTCTCTCTCTCTCTCTCTCTCATATAATATATATATAATATATATATATATATATATATATATATATATATATATATATATATATATACTTCCCCGTTTAAAAGTATGCCTAAGGTGGAGGCGGGGTCGAGATCCGACACCTGCTTCCACGGTTCGTAAGGGTAGGTCCCCGTTATTGCAATACTCGATCCTGCTGATTATTTCTCTCATATATACACGTCCTCGTTTAAAAGTGGGTCTAAGGTGTGGCCTAAAGCCTCGAATAATTTGTACGGAAAGCAGAAGTGTGTCTATATATGTAAATTTCCAGGAAAAAGTTCATCTAAAAATTCAGAAAATTAGTACAAGAAATGTACACAAAATTTATAATCACATCAAACTGTATTAACTCAGCCTCTGCCGTTTCTCATATTTATTCTTCTAAATTATTTTATATCAATGTAAACCGCGTTAAGTCCTTCATATATACAGGGCGTCCCAAAAAAATGTATACACACTTTAAATAATTATAAAGGCAGTGTTTATTAAAATACATTTCATTTTCAAAATGTAATAGAATCTACAGACATTATTTAATTGTTTTGTCGACGCCTGTTTTCAAACTGACGTCCGTTCTGGTCCAGGCACTGCTGATAACGCGAAGCAATGGAATCGCAAACATCACGAAACATTTCGTTTGGTATTTGTGTGCATTCTCGTTCAATGGCTGCTCTCAATTCAGCGACTGTTGCAGGTTTTATAGCGTAGACTTTGTCTTTTAAGTATCCCCATAAAAAAGTATAGTGGTGTGAGGTCTGGTGAACGCGGAGGGTATTCTACGAAACCCTTCGTCCAATCCACATCCACATCGTGCCAAGTACCACTCGCAATACTCCACTCTTCGGTCCGGATCATCTTCATTAATAGCATGGACTAATCTTGGAATGTAACTTTTCCATTGACAGCGCTTCAAAATGCGTTGGACAGACGATTCTGAAATTCCTACCTCACGACTCGCTTGCCGCACAGATTTTCTTGGACTTTGGTGATACGTTTCCAGTACTCTTTCTTGCTTTGTGGGGCTTGTCGATGTCCGTGGTCTTCCGGAACGCTTCTTGTGGACATTCTGAACAGTTCCATCGGCTTCAAACTTATCTCTAATTCGAGTGATGGTAAGTCGCGTTGGTGGATCTGTTTGAAACTCCCTCCTAAACTGTCTTTGCACTTCAACTGCGTTTTCACACTTCCAGTAGCATTTTAGAGTGAATTTCCTTTGTTCAAAGCTTAGTCTGACTGCCATTATTAATTCTAATGGGTTTAACTTGGAAAGAAAGAAACATCAATTGAGCTATCAGCTGTTAAAATGTGTATACATTTTTTTGGGACGCCCTGTATATATATATATATATATATATATATATATATATATATATATATATATATATATATATATAGCTCCGTTTACATTTAAAAATAAAATCGCTCTCTCTCTCTCTCTCTCTCTCTCTCTCTCTCTCTCTCTCTCTCTCCTCTCTCTCTCTCTCTCTCTCTCTCTCCACCCATCCCTCTATCCCTCCATCCTTCTCCTCTATCCCTCATCATTCTCTCTCTCTCTCTCTCTCTCTCCACCCATCCCTCTATCCCTCCATCCTTCTCCTCTATCCCTCCATCATTCTCTCTCTCTCTCTCTCTCTCTCTCTCTCTCTCTCTCTCTCTCTCTCTCTCTCTCTCTCTCTCTCTCTCGATTGATATACTTTATCTCGAGTTTCAGAAAGCCTTTGATAAGGTACCTTACCGTCGGCTAACGGCCAAAGTGCGCGCGCTGGGTATTGGTGGGGAAGTAGGTAGGTGGATTGAAAACTGGCTGAAGAATAGGCGGCAGAAGGTTGTAATTAAAGGGGCTAGTTCGTGTTGGGCCTCGGACACTAGCGGGGTTCCTCAGGGTTCCGTTTTGGGGCCACTGTTGTTTATCATTTACATAAATGATATCGACGGTGGCATCGTCAGTAGGATCGCCAAATTCGCTGGTGACACAAAGCTTTGGGCCAATGTTGGGACGCCCGAGGCGATAGAGCAACTGCGTGCGGTCCTACGTAGGATAGGAGAGTGGTCCGAAAAATGGCAAATGCCGTTTAACTTGGGTAAGTGCAAGGTGATGCACATTGGCTACGCCAATCCCAAGTCGGACTACTCGATGTTGGGGAGTAATATCGAGGCCACTGATTTGGAAAAGGACTTGGGTGTGCTAATTAGCAGCGACCTTAAGTTTACCAAATAGTGCGTAGAGGTGGAAAAGAAAGCCCAAAAGCTGTTGGGTTATATCAGGAGGCAATTTCGATTTCGGAACAAGGAGATTGTGCTCTCGCTGTACAATTCTCTGGTTCGGCCGCACTTGGAGTATGCTGTGCAGTTCTGGTCGCCCACCCTAAGGAAAGATATTGAGGGGCTGGAGCAAGTGCAGGCGAGGGCCACAAAGTTAATCCCTTCCGTTAGGCATATGGGCTGCAATCGACGCTTACGCGCCCTAAATTTGTTTTCGCTGGAAACTCGAAGGCTCCGCGGTCAACTGATCGAGGTTTTCAAGTTCTTACGCGGGTTCAACAATGTCGATTTTAGAAGCATGTTTAGTTTAAATGATAACCCAACTCGCAACAATGGTTGGAAGTTGGATTTGAAACGGTTTAGCACTAGTGTGTGCGGGAATTACCTTACGTATAAGATCTGTGACACGTGGAACAGGCTACCTTCAGAAGTTGTGAACAGTTCTTCTGTGGATCTGTTCAAGAAAAGGTTAGACCGAATCTTGCACACTATTTGAGGGTGTAGAAAATTTTCCGTGGCACCCGTTGCCATTGGTACCTCCTTGGTATGGGCCGCAAGGCCTTTTGGGGTACTTCTTTTCCTTGTAACTCCTTGTAACTCTCTCTCTGTCTGCCGACCAAAGCTTTTCTTATCTTTCTAAAACAACAATTTAATTACACGCCATAAACGATCTTCTCATATATATATATATATATATATATATACACGCACATGTTTTATTTCTTTATTGACAAATCTCTGATCTCCAAGATTCGAGATAAGATACGTGTTTTAAAATATACCTCACAGATGTGGGTCATTTCAATTCGCTCGATATCGTATTTTAAATACGATATTGTGCGAACTGAAATGGCTCGATGGAATGTAAAGCTCTAGTCATGCGTGAATTAACAAGTTGTTGTCTATATATATATATATACACTCGCCAGCTTAAGCGAGTGTGTATATATATCGCGAGTGTGTATATATATCGCTTTTCGCTTTGGCGAAAAGCGATAGATAACGTCGAATTTAAAATGTGAATAACAAACTTCGGACTTTTCAGAGATTGAGATGTATTTCTGTACTCAACGGTTAATGGGTTGGTTTCCCTCCCACAATTTTTTAAAATTATTTTACGTGAACGCAGAAGCCGATTATATATATATATATATATATATATATATTTTTTTTTTCTCGTTACCATAAGCCGAAACGACCTTCCCAGATGTCCAGTTTTAACTCCCATTGTCACTAATTCCCTCATAAAAATGAGAACAAATTTCTATTTTTATATTTTAACAGCACCGAAATCCAAATTTAATTGTTAGTCCTTGCTGCGTGCGACTGATCACACGAAGTGATATAGCAGTGTGTCGCAATATGGAGACACAACTTGACGTTTCCTTCTTTAAATTCCGTTGTATCTCTGACTCAAAACTTTGTTTCCCATAGATGGAGTTACACTTTACGCGTTAACCCTACCGCATTCGAGATAATGACATTTCATTCATACTATCTGATGCAGTGCACGGGGTCCATAATTAGAATGTCACACACACACACACACACACACACACACACACACACATTTTTACCCGTCATAGTGTAGTAGCTAGTACCATCACTTTTCACCTAAGAGGTGGGGTTCTCGAAACCCGGCGGGACGATTTTCATATAAATATATATATACACAATAAATTGACCGGAATGGGAAATAAATGGTGAAATGTTCCATGTACGAAATATAATAAGTTTATGGAGTTTTCAATAACGTTCTAGATCTTCAGTCTACTTTATCCAAATGGCTATGATTAATTGGAAATAAATAGTGAAGCAGAATCTGGTTTTGTGAAACAATATTTATCATTTATTACAGAGATAATTAGTACAAAAAGCACACACACACACACACACACACACACATCTTTTCAACTGTTCAGACTCTATTGGTTAAGGTACAAATTTGATTGTCAAACACATATTTTTACCCAATCGTCGGTATAATTGAAAACGCTCAGCTGATATAACTGGATATCGTTTACAAGCGAAACTAAATAAACCCTCGTTACATCATTCTGATATTTAGTCGAATGCACGCTGTTTTACTCAATTAATAAATCACATCGATAGAAACATAGGCACATAAACATTTTATATTTTATCAGCGCTGAAATCGGGGTTTGATTATTGCAAACCGTTAAAATATTTTCCACAGTATTGGGTAGAAGGTAGTGTATATATATATATATATATATATATATATATACAGACATTGTACGATAAAATTTAAAACTAAGATGTCAGTTCTTGTGACCTCTCGCAGTGAACCAAAAATAATAAAAAAATAAAAATATAAATTTAAAATGGAGAAACAAAAATAATACATCTCAAAAACTAATAAGTAAACTTTAAAATATTTTGAAATATATCGTCTTTACTCTACAAAAAGATTATAAAAATGACCCCATTTTCATTGGAGTGAAACTATGGAATGTTTTAAAAGCTGATATAAAAAAAAATATTGTGAAAGTAAATTTCGTTTAAAAACCACGTTGAAATCTCAGTTAATATTTTGGAATACTGATTAAAAAGCTAGGATTAAATGTGCATTCCTCGTCACTGTTCATTTCTCGTGTCTAATATTGATTTCTTTGTATAGTATTGGTATTATCATACCTTCAATAATGATTTTATATTTGTTGTATGTCTATAATAATAATAATAATAATAATAATAATAATAACAATAACTTAACCCTATATGGACATTTGTAACAGATCTGTAACGCCTCAAAACCTATGAGTTATTCACAGGAAAATAAATTATTTTTACTTAAGTGCCGATATCCTCATATCTGTAACGTTTCAAAGATTTTATATCTCGAATTGGCAACTCCTCCGGAAGTAAATAGTGCGGATATCCCAACGCTTAGTTAGTGTTTCGACGCAGCTGGAAGACGGTGTGTACCAAGAATTTTTTTTCTTCATTTTGTGCTTCATTGAAATAAAGGTACGTTGAATGATTTTTTTATTAGTTCAATATATGCTCTTAGACAGGATTAGGTAGTAGAATATATTCGTAGTGGAAAATTAGGAGACTTGTTGGACTTCATCGAGATGTAGCATATCTGTTGACTCTGTCATCTCGGCCAATCCTCGAGGCTTATGCCTCAAAGAAGAAAAGCCCATTTAGCCATCTTGTAGGCTTTACTATGTGTATGTATCATATACAGGGCGTCCCAAAAAAATGTATACACACTTTAAATACTTATAAAGGCAGTGTTTATTAAAACACATTTCATTTTCAAAATGTAATAGAATCTACAGACATTATTTAATTGTTTTGTCAACGCCTGTTTTCAAACTGACGTCCGTTCTGGTCCAGGCACTGCTGATAACGCGAAGCAATGGAATCGCAAACATCACGAAACATTTCGTTTGGTATTTGTGTGCATTCTCGTTCAATGGCTGCTCTCAATTCAGCGACTGTTGCAGGTTTTATAGCGTAGACTTTGTCTTTTAAGTATCCCCATAAAAAAAGTCTAGTGGTGTGAGGTCTGGTGAACGCGGAGGGTATTCTACGAAACCCCTTCGTCCAATCCACATCGTGCCAAGTACCACTCGCAATACTCCACTCTTCGGTCCGGATCATCTTCATTAATAGCATGGACTAATCTTGGAATGTAACTTTTCCATTGACAGCGCTTCAAAATGCGTTGGACAGACGATTCTGAAATTCCTACCTCACGACTCGCTTGCCGCACAGATTTTCTTGGACTTTGGTGATACGTTTCCAGTACTCTTTCTTGCTTTGTGGGGCTTGTCGATGTCCGTGGTCTTCCGGAACGCTTCTTGTGGACATTCTGAACAGTTCCATCGGCTTCAAACTTATCTCTAATTCGAGTGATGGTAAGTCGCGTTGGTGGATCTGTTTGAAACTCCCTCCTAAACTGTCTTTGCACTTCAACTGCGTTTTCACACTTCCAGTAGCATTTTAGAATGAATTTCCTTTGTTCAAAGCTTAGTCTGACAGCCATTATTAATTCTAATGGGTTTAACTTGGAAAGAAAGAAACATCAATTGAGCTATCAGCTGTTAAAGTGTGTATACATTTTTTTGGGACGCCCTGTATATACAGTATATATATATATATATATATATATATAATATTTATGATGACGAATGTACAACAAATGCTTTATTTTTTTAGTCATGGACACCAGTTGTTTTTATGGAAGAAGTGGAACACCCATGGTTGGAGGAGAATGGGGAGAAAGCGATGACGAACGCCTACAGGATGGTGATTCTGAAGATGAATATGTCCCTCAGCAGTGCAGCTCTGATGATGATTTGAGTGATTCAGGTGATTTCTCGTTATATTTTTATTTGACATCACATAAATTTCAGTCTTTGCATTCAATTGAAATTATTTTGCAGCTAATAAACCTCAATGGATTGTTTTCCTTTAGCTTAGTTCTTTATTGCCAAAGGTTCAATGACCTCTCTGGCCTAGGATATCAAGCATTTGACCTTGCCTATGCATTTTTATTTATTATTCCATAAAATTATCAATTATAGCTGTAACATTATTATTACTATCATATATATATATATATATATATATATAATATATATATATATGTCTATTGTTCCTCTACCTCGTACAAGATTATATTGGTCACAGAGTCTTAGTATTGGGTAGTCAGATTATGAGCCGGGTTAGGTTTCAGCAGATTAAAAGTTACATTCACTGCAATGATAACAGTAAAATGGTTCAACCAGGAGATGATAACTTTGATAAGCTTTTCAAGGTGAGGCCACTTTTATCCCACTTGCGACAAAAATACAATAACATTCCGATGGATCAAATGCTTTGTGTTGATGAGCAAATGATACCGTTCAAAGGGGCATCGTCTCTGAAACAGTATATACCAATTAAACCTCATAAATATGGCTATAAAGTTTTTGTGCTTTGCGATAGCAAAGGTATTATTCATGATTTTGAAATGTATACAGGAATGATTGCCCCACCAGACAACAGTGTAGATTTAGGTGCTAGCTCAAACATAGTACTTAGGTTAGCACAAAATATTCCTTCAAACAAAAACTATCTCTTATATTTCAACAATTGGTTTACATCCATTCCATTAGTATGTGAGTTAGCAAAACGTAGGATATACTGCCTTGGGACTGTTCGAGCCAATAGGCTAAAAGGTTGCCCTATTTTGTCTGATAAAGACTTGAAAAAGAAAGGTAGGGGAGCTTATGATCAGAAAGAGGCTAGCATGGGAGATAGTACTGTAAGGGTAATAAAATGGCTGGATACCAAAGCTGTCCTCCTAACAACCTTTGAATCCATAAATCCTATTCAGACAGTCAAAAGATGGGATAAAACAAGCAAAAGCAAAATAGACGTTTCTTGTCCCAATGCAGTGAAGACTTACAATCAGTTTATGGGGTGTGTGGATCTCCTGACTCACTAATAGGGGTGTATCGAATAAAACTGCGGTCTAAAAAATACTATCATAGGATCTTCTTCCATTTCCTTGATATGACATGCTGGTTACTCTATAGAAGAGACTGCACAGACTTAGGTTTACCGAAAAAGAAACAACTGACCCTGCTAGAATTCAAACATTCGATAGCAGATACCTTGAATAGAGAAGGTAAGGTTTCAGAGCAAAGAAAAAGAGGTCGTCCATCTTCATCAGTGGACATGGACTATGAAAATAAAAAGCGAGCAGGTCATGGTAGTAAACCAATTCCCCCAAAAGCCATTAGGTGTGACATGGTGGACCATTTCCCACTTTATAAGGAAAAAAGGGGACGGTGTAAGATGCCAGGATGCAAAAGCAGTCCATACATATACTGTCAGAAATGTGAAGCCTATCTTTGCATTGATGGTAAAAAAAATTGTTTCTTGAAATTTCACAGAGTAAACTATTTTCTTTCATACTGTAGTTCGTTTTCCAAACATTTTTTATTACAAAATATTACCTGTTTAGATTATAATTTATACAAGTTACTATTTTCTTTCTCTGTCAATAAAATTTGTTGAAAAAGTTACTTATTTATATCCTCAGAGTTCATAGTTTACAAATTTGTAATATATAAATTTTGAGTCTTAGATGTCAGATGTTACAGATCTGTAACGTTTCACTAAAACAAGAAATATATATATAAATTTTAAAATAATCCTATTTCTGTTTAAAATGAGCCCATATGATATGATAATACTAAAAAAATAAACATAAAAAAAATAATTCATAATTGTGTCCATATAGGGTTAAGATTAATATATACTGTAATTAATAATTCTTATTCATGGTTTATATAGTCTAGTAATAATAATAATTTTAATAAGTAGCTGCTTTATTTTTAATTAAGAGCTCAGTAAAGCCTAAAGCTTAAGGGCCACAAGAAAATAAATAGTCCAACTTCACAATTATTTGTATTAAAACAAAATTGTTAAATTGTATGTATTCTGTCAATGAAAGTTATTCAATCCAATTCAGATATAAAATTAATTTACCTGGCTGACAGAAATAACTTCCATGCTGAGGTTCAAAGTATACACGTGTTCCAGCTACCTTTTTACCTTTTTGAGCAGGTGTGAAGACTTAAATTAACTACAGAAAAATATGTGTAAATGTTTTGTATCCTTCTGAGACGATGCAATTTTAAAAAAAATCAAAATCAGGTTTGCGACGTGTGTGTGTGTGTGTGTGTGTGTATGTTGGTAATAATGATTGACATAAGAACGCCTTCCATGTAATATGGAATGCCTTTTAGTTAAACCAAAGAATCTCATGTTAATTTGAAACGTGATCAAAATAACCTCGCTAATAATAATAATAATTTGGGGGCGTTATTTAACCTCCATCGTAACGGCAAATGTCACGTGATGAATGGAATCTACAGCTTTGAGTAGGATCCGAATCACCACCCTACAGAGGGAGAGAAACCGCAGAGAAGCACGGTAATCATTAAAATATAAAGTCCTAGCCGAGAGTCGGATCCATGATCTTCAAATTAGGGTACGAAAACGGGAAAAGAGAAGAAAAGGAAGGATATATTTTTCTTTGTAAGAATATAATAACCTTTAACTGGAATAAATAATTAAAAGTAATTAAAAATAATTAAAAACGTAATTAAAAAATGAAGATAAAATTAATATCAATAATAATACAGGATAATAAACAGGAACACTGTCATCTCAGCTTATATAATAATAATAATAATAAGGCTCAACTTGGAAGTGTCAATTCATAGTAACCAGTGAAGAGGGACACAAATTGGCACAGTCTCTGGCCAGACGAACACGGTCCATTGTACTAACTCATGGATTATTATTATCATTATTGTCAATACCATCGGGGATCGAACCCACGACCTGTCTTCACTTCACTTACAGGTAAACGGGACTACCCACTGAGACACGAGTGCTGGACTGGCGTGACAGTTCAGAGGTCTTAGTGTACTTCCTGTGTGTGTATATATATATATATATAGTGCGATAGATTACAATATTGTTCAGTAAATATTTTAAATATTTAATTAAACATACAAGTTACAAGACTACTTCCCTTCACTATTATCAATTAATACATATATATATATATATATATATATATATATATATATTATATATAATATTCCAAATGGAGCATAACTGTTTCATGGATTGAGACAAATTCATCAGTGAAATCTAAAAATTAAATTACATAAAACTGAGAATGATGGAAAATTAAGGAATGAAGAATGAAGGCCGTGGATGAAATGAAGAGGGAAACGGGGATGAAGCTTTAGATGACAACTCTCGACCTTTATATATATTCTATTTTATATTTTACCAGCACCGAATTCGAAATTTACTTGTTAGTCCATGCCGCGGGCCACTACATCATCTGACGTGAGAAATGTCAGATTTAAATACTCACGGGTATTATTTGACATAGTGCATGAAATTATGCTAGGCTTTGTTTAAAGTAAATAATAATAATAATAATAATAATGGCGATTAAACTCAATTATACGTAGAGTAACGAGGAGGGGGCTAAATTAGCTCTAGCTTGTGTAAAGAAAGTCTGAGGACAGGTAAAGTCGCGCTCTCTTGGGTAGGAGACACAAACATGCGATGCATCCTTCTCCTGAAGAATCATGCACCAAGACTGTGAAAATCAACTCGTTTAATTTAAAAACATCTGTTTAATAAACCTCAAAAGAATTTCACACCCAAAGAATTTCATTTAACAATTTCACTACCAAAAGAATTAAAACACTTTATTAATAATTTCACTCATTGACTAATCCAAAATGCGAATAACTTCAATCCAGAGTCCTGTGCTTCATGTAATTTATCCATTTCAACTCCTTGATTAAGACTTCCATCAAATTATATGAAGTACTTTTTATCATATCCAAAATCTATTTGAAGGTTTATCCAGAGTACTTAATTCATGTAATTTCCAGTAACACTTCATTTTTTTGTACAAAAACTTCAAAAACATTTCACACCCAAAGAACTGTGAAAATCAACTCGTTTAATTTAAAAACATCTGTTTAATAAACCTCAAAAGAATTTCACACCCAAAGAATTTCATTTAACAATTTCACTACCAAAAGAATTAAAACACTATTAATAATTTCACTCATTGCTTAATTCAAAAGCTATTAACTCCACTTCGGAGTAACATGCTTCATGTATTTACCCATTTCAACTCCTTGCCTAAGACTTTCCATCGAATTATATGAAGTACTTTTGTATCACGCCCAGAATCTATTTGAAAGTTTATCCAGAATCCTTAATTCGTGTAATCTCCATCAACACTTCATTTATTTTGTACAAAAAATTCAAAAACATTTCACACCCAAAGAAATTCATTTAACAATTTCACTAGCAAAAGAATTAAAGCACTTTATTATTAATTTCATTCATTTTCGCCTGTTCAGTATCAATTGTTAAACGTTCAAATTGAGCGCCAAACGCGATGCAAGAGAACATTTCCGCCTACACCAAGCAGGCATGTGTGGCGGAGACAGACTGATAATTTTATAGAAAACAGAGTAAATACATTTTACATTAAATTGTCTTCGTATCCATGCTATTTTACGTGACACGAGAAGGAAAGGATCCCAGGTACCATCGGTATGTTTCCCAGAGGCAGCAGAGCGGGAAAACCCAGGATCTCTCTCTCTCTCTCGTTCAAGGAACATAACATGTCCGTTTCATGATGGGAATGAACTCAGAATGGTTCCCTGAGGTTTTTTATGATACACACCACACAGACCGTGCATGGAACAAGGAACTCTTCTAGGAAAATTAAATCCACTATAGTCCGAATAAGTAATGGTAAATGACAAATACTATAATTACCCCTTTTTCTTTGATGTATTCAATCTGACGTGAAGGCAGCGAGTCGTTTGCTTATATTGAGGTTCTAAATGTAGCTGGGCTAGGCTGCTTTAAACCCTAGATCCTGTCCCAAAGCTGGATCCTATCTGCTTTGCAGATAGCTGATGAGGGAAGCTATATTTTTGGGACCTCTTTGCGAGTGACCCGTTGCCCACGTCGGGCTAGCATCATGAAAAAGAAAAAACTATAGTATTTGTCATTTACCATTACTTATTCGACTATAGTAGATTTAATTTTCCTAGAAGAGTTCCTTGTTCCATGCACGGTCTGTGTGTATCATATATATATATATATATATATATATGGGAATGAACTCAGAATGGTTCCCTGAGGTTTTTTATGATACACACAGACCGTGCATGGAACAAGGAACTCTTCTGGGATAAATCCACTATAGTCCGAATAAGTATTGGAAACTAATGAAAAAGAAAAACTATGGTATTTGTCATTTACCATTACTTATTCGGACTATAGTGGATTTAATTATCCCAGAAGAGTTCCTTGTTCCATGCACGGTCTGTGTGTATCATAGAAAACCTCAGGAAACCATTCTGAGTTCATTCCCATCTTGAAACGGACATGTTATGTGCCTTGAAAAGTGGACGCTCAATTCTGCCAGTTGAGGTTTAAGTTTTGGTTTTTGGCTAAATATAGTAGTTACCCCTTTTTCTTTGATGTATTCAATCTGACGTGAAGGCAGCGAGTCGTTTGCTTATATTGAGGTTCTAAATGTAGCTGGGTTAGGCTGCTTTAAACCCTAGATCCATGTCCCAAAGCTGGATCCTGTCTGCTTTGCAGATAGCTGTTGAGGGAAGCTATATTTATGGGACCTCTTTGCGAGTGACCCGTTGTCCACGTCGGGCTAGCATCATGAAAAAGAAAAACTATGGTATTTGTCATTTACCATTACTTATTCGGACTATAGTGGATTTAATTATCCCAGGAGTTCCTTGTTCCATGGACGGTCTGTGTGTATCATATATATATATATATATATATATATATATATATATATATATATATATATATATATATATTGAAATCAGCTTTAGTTTTGTTTTAATTTTGTCTAAATATTAAAATTAATTGAACTTGACATTATGGTTGTCATTGTAATTTTATTCTTGTTGGTGTACTATTGAAACTATTTTTCAAAGTGAGTTTATCATGCACCTGTTTGACTTGTGCTTTACCAATTTTATATTGTGTTTTTACTTTTCTTTGTTTTTAGCCAATGATGATGGGAGTATGACTTCTGGAAAGTATATCTTCACAATATTGATGTGGGTGTTGATTATCCTTTTGATCATATATGGGAATAGAATTATAACTCTTACAGACGTTCAGGAAATGAAGGTCGCAGTTTGTTTCCGCCCATTTCCGGTAAATGTTCTTGTAATCTTTGTACTTCTTCAGCGTGGCTCGGTCGTATCTTTCTATGCTAACTTGGTTGAATGGTTTGTTCTTAGGGAAGCGTGGCTTAGCGAAGAATAGGAGGACGAAAAGATAGTAAATATTTATTTACAGACGTTTCGGAAAAGTTCAATTTCCATCATCAGTGCTAAAAAGTTTAAAAACAAATAGAAATAAATAAGTATAATAAACAAAAACGAACAATATATTAAAATGGCGCGACAATTAGCGATAATTAGCGAGAATTAATAGTATGGTTACAATATATATTAATTAGAAGATTAAAAATGAAATGATATAAAATATAAAAGTATGGACAATAAGTGAAATATAAAACGATTAAAAGGTGAAACAGAATTGAGGGGGTTCTTACCAAATTGTTAAAGTAATGAGAGACTAATTGTACAGAAGATTGGGAATGGTTGCTTGTTGAAAAAATTCCATATTAGAAAGATGGAGCCAGGCGGAGTGATGGTGGATTTCTTTTGAGTTTGAGAGTTTATTTGGCGATGTTTAAATTGAAAGCGGAACTGTAGTCGTCGAGGATTGGCTGGATACTGAGGATATAAAGGGACTCAAGTATGCGGAGGTCGATTAGTTGATTGGCTGACTTAACGATTTTGAAATTGGAGGGAAGTAACGGGTGGTTGTGAAGGTGGCAATGATCCCTTATTGCTGATTTGGAGGGTTTGTTCAAGGGTTATGAAGTCCTTGTAGAAATCCCACGAAGCTCGTCCACTCTTGCTTGATATTGGCAGATGGTACTGCCAATATAATTCGCTTTGCGGCGAACACATTTAAAAGCGTAGATAGTGGACGAAGCAAGTGGCTGGGTGTATTTTCTTTAGGGTTGAGGTAAGATTTGATACTATTGTTGTTGGTGAAGGCGAAATGAAATTTAATTTCTGGGTAAAGCTGGGTGAGTAAGAGACGGAGTTCTGAAAGTATTTGGTGGCTAATGTGGTCGTAATAGGGGAATGAAAAATATTGTACGTCTTTTTTAACAGTGGGAACTTTAAGGGGGGGTTGATAAATATTATTAAGAAAGTTTCTGGTTAAAGATTGTAACAGATGTTTTGGGAAGGAGTTATTAATGCTGAAGTTATGAATGAACTCTCTTTCATGGTAGAAGGATAAGTACGAAGAGCATAGATGATAGGCGAGGTGGATTAAAATTTTAATACTGTTTATTTTATATAGCGAAGGGGTGTGGCTTAGGAAATTAGTACCAGGCCTGTGTACGTGGGTTTTCGATATATGGAAGTGCTGAATTTGTTGTTTTGTTTAGTTATTGTAATATCTAGGAAGGGTAAGGTGTTATTGGATTCGTCTTCTTTGGTGAACTTAATGTTTTTAGGTTAGGAATTAAGGTAGTGAAGAAAAAGGGGGTCGGCGTAGTTGGCATTGTGAAAAAGGAGAAAGGTGTCATCAACGTATCTTTTATATAGGTGTAGTTTATAATGAGTGGGGCAATGAAGTAGCCAGTTATTTTCGTGATGGCTGAGGAAGATGTTAGCTAAAGTGGCACTTAAGGGGAATCCCATAGCTAGTGAGTCGGTTTGTTGATAAAGTTGTTGGTTAAAGGAAAAATAGGTGTCTCAATAGCTGACGAGTCAAAACTTCCGTTTTTAAAGTCCTCACTCATCCACATTGCTAATAAACATTTTTATAGTTTTAAACCTCATAAAGTTTCTTCCCCCCTTATTAATATGGAATTTTTTTCAACAAGCAACCATTCCCAATCTTCTGTACAATTAGTCTCTCATTACGTTAACAATTTGGTAAGAACCCCCTCAATTCTGTTTCACCTTTTAACCGTTTTATATTTCACTTATTGTCTATACTTTTATACTTTATATCATTTCATTTTTAATCTTCTAATTTAATATATATTGTAACCATACTATTAATTCTCGCTAATTATCGCTAATTGTCGCGCCATTTTAATATATTGTTCGTTTTTGTTTACTATATTTATTTATTTCTATTTGTTTTTAAACTTTTTAGCACTGATGATGGAAATTGAACTTTTCCTCCTATCCCTCGCTAAGCTACGCTTCCCTAAGAACAAACCATTCAACCAAGTTATTATAGAAAGATACGACCGAGCCACGCTGAAGAAGTACAAAGATTCCAAGAACATTTACCGAAAATGGGCGAAAACAAACTGCGACATTCATTTCCTGAACATCTGTAAGAATTATTATTCTATTCCCAAATTTATTAAATTCAAACTATATATATATATATATATATATATATTATGTAAGAAGGAGGGGCTAAGGGCGAGCGCCCGCAAAATTTGCCCATTCCATAGAAGGAGAAAGTCGGAATCAAGGTCTCCAAGGCTGAACTCTGCCAGTTTTTTCTATAAATTTTGAGAGGAATGTGTAATGTGTAAGATGCATGTAGGTGTAGTGAGGAATAAAGGGAGAAGTGTATGTTTGAGAGCATGCTGGACTGCTCACATAGTAGATGAGACACGAAGAAAGATCAGCTAAGGAAGACAGCGATAGGAGAAACTGGAGTTCCAGCCTTCCCTGCCTCCTGCCAAACGTTCCCTACCCCGGAATACTTCCCTGGTCGATTGGTGTCTACAATCTCCTCCTCCTCCTAATACATATGAAAATTAAATGAAAATTAAAAGGTTTATTGGCAGACTATAGTTCATATGACAAATATTAATAATACAATGTCAGTTCACATAATAAGGATAGAAATATATACAATTAATTACAAATAATACTGTAACAGGGTGCATGTTGTCATTTTTGGATGATCCGTTGGGTGGTTGGTTGTATGGTATGTGATACGTGGCTGAATTTCGTGTGTGCTTGGACTTTTGAATTTGGTTGCTTGAAAGCGGACAGCTGGTCTTGAACTGGAAATTTTGGTGATTAAAGCGTGTAAAATTTAAAATAAACAAGTATTATCGAAGGTTTCCCTGTAAGGAAATTTTTGTATTAGATTTGGTTGGAGACACAGCATACTGTAAGACCAGTAACCTAAGAATTGTCCTCCGCAAAAGAGGAGACGGAGTTGGGAGTCAGATCTCGCAACTGCTTGTAAGCGCCCTAAATAAACCCCATTTTTTATACGTGCCAGTGATTTAAGTATTTAACATTGTAGGTTTAAGTTTAGGTTTAGGTTAAGTTAAGATTGGGTTTAGGTTAAGTTAAGTTTAGGTTAAGTTTAAGTTAAGTTTAGTTTAGGGTAATGATGGCTTTTGTAGGCAGCCTGATTTGCTTTGTATATATTAATATATAGTTTTGTAATCTAATGTTTTACTGTTCCTGGCTGGGACGGCCTCGCGCTCTAAATGGGACATACATATTCGTTGGTGGAATCCTGGTCACGGTAACAGTTGGCATCCCCAGCTAAGATATTTTTTTCCCATTTACTCAATTTGTTATACCGTTCGGTTTTGGATTCATTGTATGTACTTTTCTTTTAATTTTTCATAAGTTGATTTTGTTCTAGTTTTGAAAGCTTGATTTAATCATATTGTTTAGGATGGTTGAAGAAGGATCATTAGGAGACATGACTGCGGATGAGAAGGGGCGGCAGTCGGTTAGATTGAAGGCAAGTGAGGGTTTAAATGAGTTTGATGGTGCGATGACTGTAGAGTTCTGTACAAGAATTGCTGAGTGAAGAAGGAACTGAAGGTAAAGATGTGAAACTGAAAGCTTTCTTTGAGCGCATGCGTAAAATGGAGGAAGGGTATGTGAGTAAGAAATTGGTTGAAGTGGGAAGGGTGCACTTGCCAAGGCGTTTGGAGAAGAAGGTTGCTTATTACTCTGAAAGCGACAAATCTGAGTATGATTGCGAAAGTCCTGGTGAATGGAAAGAGTTGCAAAGTAAAAGGAAAAGGAGACTGATAAATAAGGCTAAGCGTGATTGTGAAAGTAAGTTTGGAAGAAGTGATAAAGGTGTTAAGTGTAGAAAGTACATAGTGGATGGAAGTTCTAGTTCAGATTTTTCGAATGAGGAGACTCCCTTGCCCAGAACGAACATGTATTTGGAAGATTTTTATGCCATGAGAGATAAGGGTGTCTGTACAGCAGATGCAGGGTGGATGGTGCTGATAGCAATTGAGAGTGAGAAACTATTAATGAAGAAAACTAAGTATGAACGTGAGCGTATTAAGGCTTCGAAGCCTTGGCCTTATGGTTTGGATCGTGTGCAAAAGGTAGAAAACTTTCTAGAAGACTTTGAGAGGTATGCAAGTGAGTAGTTTGGAAGTGATAAGAATAGATGGGCAGTAGAACTTAGAAATTTCTTGGATGGCCATGCGAGACGTGTGTATTTTAGTGTATATAAGCCGGATGTTAAATATGAAACGGTTGTGTCTAGAATTAAAAGTTGGTGTAGTGAAGAACGACAGGATAGTAAAGTTGTAACTCAACGTGAATTTTGGACAGCAAATATGAGAGCGAATGAAAAGCTGGGTGAATATGCGCTCCGGCTCCAAACACTGTATGAAGCAGCAGTGCCTGAGGAGGAGAGAGATAAACAAGCCTTGAAAGAACAATTCATGGCTACGATCCCTCCAGAGACGGCAAGGAGATTTAGAGCGCAAATGGGTTGAGATGTAGTAGGTAAAAAGCTAAGATGGAGAGATATAGTTTGATGGGCATTAGACGATGATGTTATAGGGGATATGATGTACAGGAAGCAGGAAGAGGTACTCCCGTTACCGGTATGGGCGTTTGCACAGGAAGGACAAGCTGGCGCTTCACGCTCGTATAGCAATGTATTGCAACAGGATAGACTCCAACAAGGGGATTACCAATTCGGACAACCGCAGGTGGCTTACCAAGGCCAACCATCTGCTGCTAAGAATGTGCAAGCTAAGAGGGATTTGCAGTGCAAGTATTGTAAGAAAAATGGACATGTTATGAAAGACTGCTGGAAAATGAAAGGTTTGTGTTTGTTGTGTGGTAGCCAGGGACACAGAGCTAGTATGTGTGATAAAAAGCGTGACGTAACGAGTGCTAGGGGTGAGAGTGGAGCTGAAAGAGTGGTCTTATGTTATGGGTGTAATGATCCATGGCATCGTGCGATTAGTTGTCGAGTGATTGCTCAGATAAGACAAAGAAATCAGATTGGTAAGGGTAGAGAGACTATTGGAGAGCCTGGACAGATGGGAGCGAATAATGTGAGTGGAGCACAAGCAGAAAATTTAAATTAAGAAGCTCCGGTCTGGAGGGAACATGACCGGAGCGAGTGAGTGATGAACGTGTGGGTGAAACGTACGAGTCGTGTGATGTTCCCCACACGGAAATGTTAGAATGGGAACGAATTGTTAATAATTCTGACCTTGACCTAAATGCCAGTGAATGGACCCCGGATGTTCAGTGTGAGCAACGTAGTCCATTACCGCAACGTGAAAAAAAAGACGAAGGAGAGCGAATGGTGGAAAATACGATTGTGTGCTTGGCTAATGAATGCGTGGGTTTGAAGAGTGGAAAACTGTGGAAGGTACCAGTGGAACTGAATTGTACGGAAACTGAAGCGATGTTGGATTCAGGTGCGCAGTTTTGTCTCATTAGTAGGGATGTTGTTTCTCGTATGTCTAACTTTGAGATTGATGACAGTGTGTACATTAGGCTGAAAGGTATTGGAAAAGGAGATCGGTTGGTTGGGAAGGGTATGTTGACTGCGCAGGTGGTAATTCATGGTATCGATTTCGGTATGTGTGATTTTCATGTGGTAAATAACTCTCCATATGAGATCGTCCTAGGTAAAAACTTTTTTGTTAGTAAGGGTAGTTAGGGTAGTATCAAAGATACCAGTGTACGTTGCAGAGAGTGTAGTGTTAGATAGGAAAAATTGGAATTTGGTTAAAGTTAGGGTATCGTGCGATGTCGTTAAGGCTAGGAGGAAATGCGTGTCCTGTGTAAGGAATGAAGAAAATGTCTTGGTTTTTGATGAATTTGTAGATCCAGAGTTAAAGGTGAAAATTGAATTGTGGCCTGGGTTAATTGACTGGGATTGTGAGGAAAATAAAGTATTAGTTCAGTGTAATTCCTCGAAAAAAGTAAAACTAAAAGAGGGAATGAGACTAGGATTTGCATGTTCAATGGCATACGAGGATGAAATTGTGGTGGTTGAGAATGATGAGACTAACGTGCATATAGGGATTTTGGTGCATAATGTAGTGTCTGGTGAAAATGAGGCGAGTGACTGGCGTAAAGAGGAAATGATGAAACAGGTGCTATTGCCGGAGGGATTGAGTAAAGATGAGCGTGAAAAGTTGGAGCGAGTAATATGGAAGAACAAGGTGGTGTTGAGTAAGGGTGATAGTGATGTAAGACGTGCTGCTTTGACTTCACATAAGATAGAGTTGTACGATTATACGCCATTATGTCAACTTCCTAGAAGATTGATCGGGAAACTAGTTTGGAGATAGAACGCCAGTGTAAAGAATTATGTATGCTTCATATAATTGAGCCTAGTAAGTCTGCATGGAGTTCACCTGTGGTGCCTGTGCGAAAGAAGGATGGGTCGGTTAGATTGTGTACTGATTATAGGAGAGTGAATGCGATAACGAAAGATGATAAATTTCCTATGCCTAATTTGCAAGATTTGGTCTTTAGCATGTATGGTATGAAATATTTTACATCATTAGATCTCGTGCGTGGATATTATTAAATGCCATTGGAGGAGAGCAGTCGGGATTTCACTGCATTTATAACTGAGCATGGGCAGTACCGGTTCAAGTCGGTTTCATTTGGGTTGAAAACAGCGCCTTCCGCCTTTCAAAGGGAAATGCAGAGTGTTAGATGGTTTTACATGGACGAAAGTTATTGTGTACCTTGATGACGTATTGATGATGGAGCGAAGTGTTGATGAGCATATAAAGTTATTAGATCTGGTTTTGCAAAGGTTGTTGGATGCTGGTATGAAAATAAAGCCTGTTAAATATAAGTGGATGAGTGAGGAAGTGCCCTTTTTAGGTCATATCGTGAGTAGTAAAGGACTGAGTGAAAAGCCTGAGTATGTACAACAGGTGATTCATTTTGGAAGACCACTTGATGTGGGAGGGGCGAGAGAGTTTTTAGGGTTAGTAAATTTTCAACGAAAATTTATACCCCATTGTTTCGAAATAGCAGAACCTCTGTCTCAGTTAACTACAGGTAAAAGGAAAGATAAAATAGTTTGGACAGAAGAGCGTGTGAATGCGTTTGAGGTGTTAAAAAAGGCTATGTGTGAGGATATTATGCTACCTTTCCAGACTATTCTGAGAATGCTGATATGTTAGAGTTATTCTTGGATGCGTCAAGTGTCGGTGCGGGTGCGTGCTTGGTTCAAAAGCAGGAGGGTATAGACAGAGTTATCTCGTATGCATCTACTACATTTAATAGAGCAGAGCGAAGCTACTCAATGATAGAACGTGAATTGGCGGCGATGAGGTGGGCAGCAAAATTCTTTAGACCATTCTTACTTCGGCGCAAATTTATATTGTATACTGATCATAGGCCGTTGATTTATTTGACTAGTATGAAAATGATTGACAGTAGGCTTGCACGTACGATTGATGATTTGAGCGAATATACTTTTGAAGTGCGATATATTGAAGGTAAGAGTAATGTATGTGCTGATGCGATGTCTCGACAGCAGAATCATTGGAGTTGAGATGAATGGTGTGAGGTTGAATTGAGGAATGAGCTTCCAGAAGGTTTAGAAGTAGGCTGACCATATTTCCTTGAGACAAAAACGGGACATTGGGATGGCAAAAAAGGGACGGGGGTTATGTAATATTCTGTATTCATGAAAAAGTAAGTACATAAACATATTGAGCTTACAATTATTCTTCAGTGACAGAACCCATACAAAAACCCATACAAAACGGTACTGTCCCGTTCAAAACGGTACGTATGGTCAGCCTATTTAGAAGTAATTAAGGAAGTGGCCGGTGGAACGCTGTCTATGTTTGAAAGTTTGAAGATAGTTTTGAACGAGCAACAGATTGAGGGAGTGCCTGAGAGTTTGCAAGAATTTAGAGAAAAAGTGGTGGATGAGCTGCTGAAGCATGCTAAATTGTACAAGTTGAAGAAGGGTGGTAGGAGTTTGAAAGAATTGAAACACTGAAAGATGTCAGAGTAATGCCAGACATAAAAGTTTTACTTATGGTCAGTGATATGTTTAGAGTTAAGATTTCGGTGCTTTTTTACCTGAATGTTCAGTTACGTACATTGGATTTCGTGTTAAAGTAGAGGAAGGGTAGAAAGAAGTCCATTTGCAGAGTTTGGGAGGAATTCACTTTAATCCTGTAAAGAAGATGAGCTAGTTTAGGAAAGATGTAGAAATGGTAGGGCATGTAGATCAGAAGGAAGTAGAAATGAGTAAAAAGGATATAGAGAGAGGAGAATTGAAGGAAGATTTAATGCCATTAAATTTATTTATGAAAGAAGTTGGACATGAGCGAGAGAGAGAGTTAGAATCTTGTGGTCATGAAGGTGGTCCAGTTGCATGGTCATGGATCACTGTAGATAGATACAAGTTTTGTGCGTTTCTGGACATGGGAGATGTAGTATGTTTAGTGAGAGAGAGAGTGATTACGTATTTGTGTGATAAAGGGGTAGAGGGAAAATTTGAAGAAGTGTGTGCCAGTTTACAAGGGCTTGGTGCGAAATTCAGTGTCAAGACTGGTGAAACTTAAAGTTAAGAGTGCGTGTGGCGAGTATGAGTTTCCTTTTACGATTGTGAAGGATACTATTATACCAGTATGTTTTTTACTGGATATCAACTACTTGGAGAGGGCTGATACAGTATTAGATTTTAGAAACGTTACAGTTAGTTATGGAAATGAATCGGCAATTAACATCTGGAGTGTTCACTTGGAATATAATGAGACCGAAACACTGCGTTGGTTATGGGAGAACTTTTTACCTTTGAATGAAGTTAATAATTTGCAAAGTATGTAGAGTAAAAGTTTTAAATGAAATTCGAAAAAGGGTTCTGAGTGGAGAAGAAATGGACTGTAATAATAAAAAATCTAAAGAGTATGTGCCCCATAGACCACATCTGAGTGTAATTCAAAATGTTTTGGTGAGGTGGGATGAGAAAAAGAAAATGTGGGCTGCAGTGGTGGATTTTCAATTGCTAGTACATATAGTTGTGACTTTTCGTGTGTGTGTGTCGCGCATGTTGGAAGGGACAAATTGTGTGATTTAGTGGGCAGGTATATATGGCATCCGAGGTTAGGTATGGTAGTTCGGGATGTATGTAGGACATGTGAGCAATGCCAGAAGATGAAAGTGGGACATATGGTGACGTTTCCTCCAACTTTAAAAGTGATAACAAGAAGGTCATATGAACTTGTGGCTGTAGATGTGGTTGCATTGCCGAAGTCGTTTAGTGGGTATATTGGTTGTTTGGTTTGTGTGGACCATTTTAGCAAGTTCGTACATGTGCAACCAGTTCGGAATAAGGGTGCTCAGTCGGTGTCTGATTCTTTTGAACGAATGTTGAATTCAATGTTGAAGGTACCGGTGCGAGTCTTGAGTGATAATGACCCTGAATTTCGGCCAAGTATGTTTGGAGATATGTTGAGCAAGTACGGAATACAGCATGTATGCTCTAGTCCCACGCTTCTCAAACTAGGGGTCGCTTAAATATTATTGGGGGTCGCAGAAACATTTGAAAATATTTTTTTCCTAAATATACAGTGTTAGTACCTATTGCTTTTATGACATTGAGTGAAGGGTCGCGAAAAAATTTGTCTGATCCAAAGGGGTCGCAAGTGAAAAAAGTTTGAGAAGCCCTGCTCTAGTCCCTATAAACCTGCGTGTAATGGAGCGGTTGAGCGGGTGAATAGGATTATAACAGAGTTTTTGAGAAATTTGCGTGGGACGAGTGGTAAATGGGATGATGGGTTGACAAAGGCGGTAATGCTTTATAATCAGACTGTACATTCGCAGACTGGTAAGCCACCTGCAAGAAATTAGCAGAGGGTACCCTGGGACGAGGCGAACTGTTACCTACTCCCTTTGATGAACAATTGACGGCGTGAAGGTCACCCTAACTTCATCCCCTATGGAATAGGCGTGAAGGTTCTTTGGAAGTTAATTACTACAGATAGAACTTCGAAAATGAAAATGAGTGAGAGATATGTGGCTCCATACTCGGTTAAAAAAGTTATGGAAGGGGGAGTTTCGTATGCTGTAGAAAATGAAAGTGAATGTTTGAGGGTGCATCATACGCACCTGAAACTGTTCGGGGAACCGCCAAAGTATTTGAAAGAGTACTTCGAGCGACAACGTATGATAAAGGAGTCGGGAAATTGTGTAGATGAATATGAGGGAGTGATAGAAAGATGGTTGGTGGAACCCGTTAGTAATGTGGAGAGTATCAATGTGGAGAGAGCAAGATTAGAGGAGTCACGACTGGAATTGAAGGACAATAAAAATTCTCGCTTTGTGAGGATCACACGTAGATGCAACTGGGAAGAGTCGTTTGAAAGCGAGACTCGAGTAAATAAAGTTAATAAAAGAAGGTATAAGAGAAGATTGTTGGGTAACACAAGTTGCAAGAAAGGTTTTGAAAGGAGTATGACATGGCTGAATCGTGTGCTGAGGTGGAAAAGGGATCTGTCGGTACAAACGGAAGACACCTTAGAATGTTTCTGTAATGTGAGACGAGCTGAGCTGATCGATGCGGCTGTACAAACCGAAATAGTTTTAGATGAAGCTTGCAAGGAAGTGAATAGGTGCGAGAAAGATCCAGTAGAGGATGAGGATGTTGAAGAAATGACATGGGATAATTCGGTTATTGCAAGTAGCTCTTATTTGTGGCAAGGGACCATCATGAATGAAAAATGCGAGTCAGAAAGGAGGGTAAGGCATTCCTCTATGAATAGTTTTAATGGCGAACAGTTTGGTAGCAATGAGGTGGATATGTACGAGTTAGAGGATTCGGTGTTTGAAGGAGATGATTTGGGTGATGAGTGCGTGCAGAGGCAGGATAAATGTTTGAATATTAGGAGGGTTAGTTGTGTGCTTCCACCGAATAGATTGTCCATTAGTGGGAAAATACGCTCTGATGAAATTGAAGGTTATGCTTGTACTGCCAGTCGAATGAGCATCAATGTGAGTCAGTCAGAGAGAGGAGTTAGCGAGAATGTGGGTCATGAATTAGAAAGGATCAAGTGTGTTAGAACAGAGAGTGAACAGACTGAAAGTGCAGCGTGTAGTGAGAAGCTGGAACCGAAATCAGGCCCAAGAACTCGTTCTAAGGGTACTGTGCCGGAAATTTCAAATGTGCAAGTCCATACAAATGAGTATAAGGTTAAACATAATAGAAATGTCTAAGTTTTGTAGCATTTCTTTGATATTATCGAAATTATATTTGGATTATTTTTACTCTAATTAAACTTGTATAAAAACTTGTATATAAACTTGTATATAAAAAAATAGACTCCTGTATCTAAATTTGAATGTCATAGGCAATAAGAATTTGTAATTTATGGAGAAAATAGCATTAATTATTTGTTTTATAGGGTACTCTTATTTAGTATTGGCAGTAATTACTCGTAAATTAATGTGCGGCTGTTTCTTTTTAGAACTTTAAAATAGCTAATGACTAAGAATGTAATAAGGAATAGGTATGTTTTTTCATTGAAATTAGGGCACTGGCACAGTTATACATGTGTTTGAAACATCATAAAGGGGGGGCTATACAGAGAGAAAATTATGAATCAATTAACGGACCCAGCGAGAACTAACTACCACCTGCACGCCTGCGCCATTTCTGGATGAACTGCTGGTGTACAGGATCAATGTCAGTGAATGTTCATGCAGAACTAATTACCAGCTTACACGGTTTCGCCGTTTCTGGATGAACTGCTGGTGAACAGGATCAATGCCAGTGAATGTTCTTGCAGAACTATTTCACTTGCCAGTTTGCACGGTTGCGCCATTTCTGGATGGATTGCTTGGTGAACAGGATCAGCGGTAATGAATGTTCAAGGACACAATTTCGTGTTTCTCATCGTATGAAGATGAAGATCAGATGCCTGGCAAGGAAACGGCTGGCTACATGTAACTGCTTCGTTGATTTTTCTGTTATCCTAAGTTTTATTAATTTAAAATGAGGTGAATTGCTAAAAGTGTATAGAGAAGTTTTTTTTTCTGAAAATGTTTGGGTCCCTGTTTTTGTTCAACAATTGAATTTATTTTATATTTGTCATTATAACTTTATTTGTCTGTATATACTGCGGGTTTCGGGTAGCATATTTGTATCGGTATTTACTACTCGTGTATCTCATTAATTAGGGTATAGGAAGAGTGCTTACTTGTAAATATGTATATAATTGGGTACGTTCTTCTGTATCAGTGTAATACGTGTATTGATGGTGTAGGTATAATATATGTACAGGCTTATTAATATTGGTAAGCTAATAGTTTTGTAGAGGTAAATTGGGTATTCTGTATTATTTTTTTTCCCTTTTTGTATTGAAATAACTTGCAATATTTTATTAGGGGAACCAGTCTGTCTGTCTCTAATGAGTGTGTGTGTGTGTGTGTGTGTGTGTGTGTGTGTGTGTGTGTGTGTGCTACAGAATGTATGGTTAGAATGAAATTTTATTTCATTCTTAGGGTGGAGAAGTGTAACAGGGTGCATGTTGTGATTTTTGGATGATCCGTTGAGTGGTTGGTTGTATGGTATGTGATACGTGGTTGAATTTTGTGCGTGCTTGGACTTTTGAATTTTGGTTGCTTCAAAGCGGACAGCTGGTCTTGAACTGGAAATTTTGGTGATTAAAGCGTGTAAAATTTAAAATAAACAAGTATTATCGAAGGTTTCCCTGTAAAGGAATTTTTGTATTAGATTTGGTTGGAGACACAGCATACTGTAAGACCAGTAACCTAAGAATTGTCCTCTGCAAAAGAGGAGACGGAGTTGGGAGACAGATTTCGCAACTGCTTGTAAGCGCCCTAAATAAACCCCATTTTTTATAAGTGCCAGTGATTTAAGTATTTAACATTGTAGGTTTAAGTTTAGGTTTAGGTTAAGTTAAGTTTGGGTTTAGGTTAAGTTAAGTTTAGATTAGGGTAGTGATGACTTTTGTAGGCAGCCTGATTTGCTTTGTATATATTAATATATAGTTTTGTAATCTAATGTTTTACTGTTCCTGGCTGGGACGGCCTCGCGCTCTGAAGGGGACATACATATTCGTTGGTGGAATCCTGGTCACGGTAACAATACAGTAATGTCGGAGTTAAGTAAAGCTACAGAGAGAGGTTTTCGTACCATGAATTCCATAGATTGGAAGACAAATGGCAGGACATATGGATAGCTTGGATAATCAGGTTGGTTGATTTTTTAGTTCTTTGCATTAACCTCTATTGAGCACGTCTTGTTACCTCCGGGAAGCTCAGGACATTGCGGGTAGCAAACATTTGCGAAGATGAGCATCTCGGGGGTGATTTATGTAGGAGTCTAAAACACCTGTTGTACAGCAAATTCAGGGTTCTGCCAGAACCTTTTTTAGAATTCACCCAGAGTTGCTGTCCGTATATATTACTGCAGAAAGTACGAAAGAGAGTGTCTTTAGCTTCACTTGTACAGAAAAGAAAGTGCCTTGTAGTCATATTCGCTTCAGCACAAAGGCTTCGAGATTATTTACTTATATCTGAGTCATCACTCAAGGAGCAGGTGATAGTTTGACCCAAATACTTAAACTCTTGTATTCCGTTGAAGAGTCACCAACAATAATTCCTAAATCTTTCTCTTCCCTAACACTCATTATCTTCAGTAGTATGGTGGCAAAAAGGTAGAGTGCAATGTAATTGCATAATGTTGCATAATTTGCAAGAGTGCCACCCCACTCCCTTTGTTGCAAGGCACCCCCACCCCACTTGGTGCCAACCCCAACCCCCTTTTGTTGAAAAACCTCTTTGGGGGAGAAGGTGGGACGGCCTCACCCCCCCAAAGGGGCATACCTAACCTGGGGGAACCTCTTTGAGGGAGAAGGTGTGACAGCCTCACCCCCCCAAAGGGGCATACCTAACCTGAGAGAGAGAGAAAGAGAAAGGAAGAGGAGAAAGGGTCTTCGCTTGGCGACAGCCAAGCGCATATGAGTCCTTCAGCCTCCCCGCCACTCTATTATAGGTCCCCTAATCAGCCAGTTGGCTTAGAAGACTGAGTTGTCAGATTCGTTATTTATTTATTTAAACCATATATTGATCAGCCAGTTGGCTTAGAAGGTTGAGTTGCCAGATTGCGCTATGCATTTAATTTATTCCATATATTAATCAGCCAGTTGGCTTAGAAGGTTGAGTTGCCAGACTCGTTATTTATTTATTTAAACCATATATTCTTCAGTCAGTTGGCTTAGGAAGTTGAGTTGCCATATTGCGCCATGTATTTAATTAATTCTTATATTCTTCTGTCATCTGGCTTAGAAAGTTGAGTTGTCAGATTGCGCTATTTATTTATTTAAAGCATATATTCCTCCGTCAGTTGACTTAGAAGACCGATTTGACAAATAGCAATTAATTAATTATTCTGAAATCCGCTTTAGAAACCAAACAAATGAAATAATCGTGTTCAAACAAAAAGGAATAAATAAAACACCAATACATCGTTCTGTTTATTTTACCTGAATTAATGGATATACAACGGGACATATATATGGTCAAATAATAGCAGCATGAATGGAAAATATGTAATCATACAAAACGGGGCATTATCAAAATATTAGTACAGGAAAAATATATATATAGTTATATTAAATATATATAATCATACAAAACAGTATTAACAAAATATTAGTACAGGAATATATATAGTTATATTATCAAAAGTTAAATTATCAAATATTGGTACAGGAAAAATATATATACAGTTATATTAAATATATATAATCATACAAAGCATAGTATTAAAAAAATATTAGAACAGGAGATATTTTGGTGATCTTACAGTCGTTTTTATGGTTTTGGGCGAGACTGAGTAGTTTTATAGGCACATGATAACAGTAGGATATCATTTTGCAACTCCATGGGTCAAGTCAGTCATTTGAGGGTAAAGTTTGGCCTTGAAATATGATAATGCCACAGTTGACATCACTGTATTTGCTTTATTTCAACGACAATTTCTACAATCTAGCTAACTGCTGAGCACTTAACACTTTTCTGCAGCTAGAACCAGATCATATTGCTTAAATGACATAACCCACGTTATATGGATATGGATATTCGGATATAAACCACAATTTATGCTGAAGTGCAGGGCACATGCATTCTATGGAAGGTTGCAAAGCCACAAGATATGACCTCGTAAGCAAAACAAAGCTCACACCTAGCTGGGGGGGATTGGCATTGACAACTTTGATGCAGTTATTCACATTAGGTAACGATTTATTGGGGGGCAAATATCAAAAGACATGGTTGTGTCAGGATCGTCAGGATCATCAGTCTGCTCTTCGTTTGCGTTTTAGGTCAATGGATTGTTGCAATCCAAGCCGCTGCCACATGCACAGAAAATTGTGCAAGGGATTCCGCGTCCCATGCAGCCGCAGCGATTCCCCCTGCATGCTGATTGTGGTTCACACCCACATCTGATTAGCTTCAGAACTTCATCTGGTGCTAAGCACACTCCTTCACCAACTGTTTTTGGGATGAGAACTCTGTTTGTTTCGTTTCTCTCCCACCCATAATGCACAGGATCAAGTGGTGGTGGATCACACTTTAGTGCATCGAGCCAGTTCGCCACAGTGTAGTGGGCTCTGAGCACATTTTGATGGAAAGCTTCAGTTGTTGGTGGTAGAGAACATAGTTTGGGTGCAGCAGTTCCGCTTCCCTGTCTTCTGAGCCCATACTCGCTGACGACACTCAGTAAGAGATGAGGATTTCTTATCCCCATAGCATGCAACAATGAACGCTGTTGCCTCTTTCTCGATATGGTCAAAGCATGCATCAAGGGACCCTAGCTTGTCTAGCTTCCGACCTTCTTGGCTGTACCAATGGTAGTGGCTTTGCCGCTGCCATGTATTGCTGCAAATGTGTCACAACCACTCAAGGCGTGTAGTTTGAGTATTTGTGGGATGATGTCTTTGTGTTGGGTTACAGTTGCTCGGATGTCCACTGATTTTCTGCCACGCACTGGAGACTCCATAATCATGGGACAGCCTAGTTTCTTAAATTCATAGAAGTGAGTCAGCATGGCAAACACGTCCGTGTCATCACTAGGGCAGTCAAAAGTTGACCGAAAAAATTAAGAAAGTTGACCTTACGAATTGAAAAAATTGACTTATAAAGTTGCCTTTACTTTCAATAATAAAAACGATACTTTAATTATTTATTCTTGCTCTTCTACATCAGTTGACCGATTGTGGTAAATTATGAAGTATTTGCCAACATTTTCTGGCAAAAAATTGCGATCCTTACTTAATAATTTATTAAGCATGGAGAACGATCTCTCTACAGCGACAGTTGTTGGTTGACATTACAAAAGCTGACCATAAACTGTTGGTGAGATTTCAGGTCTACTGAGGTTAATTATTTCACAAATACCATTTGTCTTGAGTCTTGTTTCAAATACGAGCAGCGAAGTTGCCAGTTAACCAAAAAGATGCCAATTTTTAGTTATTTTAATTATTTATTCCAAAAAATTGACTTTATTTACCTCATTGCTATTTTTTGACCTAACAGGTAAAAGTTGACTTTTGGTTGACCTATTAACTTTGGTAATATACCCCCTACAGGTGTTTTTATTGCATTTTCAGTCGTTTCAGCGAAAAGTGCCCCATAGGAAACAATTTGACTTTATTGACTTTTGACCGCCCTAGCTCATCACAAATGATGGAGATGCGGGCAGCAGAATCTTTCTCAGCTTGTGCGATAGCGTGTTGTGTTATTATCACGTCAGCCTCTTCATGAGATGATGAGAGCTCCAATGCTGCTCAACTCCTGCCTCGCACAATGGAAGTCGGTATGGTCTGCCATCCTGCAAGCACTAGCTCATGGTCTTGGGTTACAGTTGCGAGATACTCACTGTCAGCAAGAATTTGCTCACAGAGCAGCCTGTTTAGTTGCTCCTTGTTCGCGGTGTACGTGAGAACAGCATCTCTTGTAGGCAATGGGGTGTTGAGGTCCAGCTTGTGAACTCTCCTGCTCTTGCTTCTCATTGCCCGAGTGCCAAAACCATAAAAACGACAGTAAGATCACCAAAATATCTCCACGACTGCCCGGGATATGGGATATTCCTTATTTCGGGGGCCGTTTGACCTCCCATGACCGTGAGTATTGACGAATATGGGTCAAAACGACTCCCAAAGTATCTGCAACCAATCCAGATCGACTCATCATCCTAAAAACCCCTAGAAATGACACCAAGATCATCAAAATCCATCAAGTATTGACCAGGATATGGGATTTTTCAGTTTCGCCAGCCATCTTGGAAAATGGCGGCCATATTGAAAAAGCCAAGCGGGGGTCAGGTATACATCCGATGGATTCTTGAATGGGGTGGTGTAAGCTTTCAAAATATGTCAAGATTTGCTTTATAACAAACAATGCAGGGTTCCCACCCCGTGCAACCGGACTATTAAACTATATACGATGAAAAAGGACTAAGTATATCTTATATATATATATATATATATATATATGGCTGCATTTCATAATTCTTTATTTCTGTGTGTGTGTGGGTGTGTGTGGGTGTGGGTGTGTGTGTGCGCGCGTGTGTGTGTGTGTGTTGTCGATGTTTATTTAAATTGAAAACATGAATTGATAAGAAGTTAGTTTTAGATTTGTAAGACAGAACATATCTTCCGTTTATATCGGCTAAACTGTAGGTCTAGGGTGGGATGAAAAGCTTGACAGTCGTTATATATATATATATATATATATATATATATATATATATATATATATATATATAAAATGTTAAAATTAGCTAAAGTTATATCGACTTTGCATAGAATAACATAATACAGTTAACAAAAATCATTGAATGACCCGTAATAAAGCTTAAAAATAAAATATATGAAATTGTACATTTCCAAGACTTCCAAAATTGAAATATATATACCGGTATATATATATATATATATAATAGAGTTAACAAAAATAAATTGAAATATATATACTGGGTGAACCAGATAAATGGGACCCATTAAAAAGAGCCAAATATTCTTAATATTTAATTCCTTTCATAAAAATATATATCATTCGAAAGAGTAGAGTTACAAGTTTATTATGAAATATTTATTTTTTAAAATGACTCCTTTCAAATGTGCTCCATTAGTTGCCAAGCATTCCAGTGTTCTCGCTTGTAATTTCTGCATCACTTTTGCAAGAGTGTGCGGTGGTATGGCCTGTATCTCATTTGTGATGGCGGCCTTCAATTCTTGCAAGGTCGTTGGGTTATTTCTGTAGACCCTACTCTTTAAATATCCCCAGAGATAATAATCTAACGGGAGAAAAATCCGGAGACCTTGCGGGACCATTCAACGTCTCCAAATCTTGAGATTAACTCGCCTGGAAACGTTTGACGCAAAACTGCCATGCAGTTCCTCGTGGTATGGCAGGTAGCTCCGTCTTGTTGGAACCAGTGGTTTTCTAGACAAAGATCTCTTAATTTAGGAATAAGGAAATCGGTCAACATTTTTTCGTAGCGATCACCATTTACAGTGACCGTGTTTCCGGTGGAATCCTCGAAAAAGTACGGCCCTATGATCTGAGATGCAGTAAGACCACACCAAACAGTTACACGCTGACTATGCAACGGGACTTCGGTAATATTCAATGGATTTTCTGTTGCCCAGAAACGACAATTTTGTTTGTTTACAGTTCCATTCAAGTGAAAATGGGCTTCGTCTGACATAATCAAAGTTGCTAGAAAATTGGTGGTGTCATTTACCTTCTGTTGGATCCATTGACAGAATTGTCGTCTTCGTGCGAAATCTCCATCGTTTAGTTGTTGCACTGTTTGAATTTTATATGGAAAGAGCATTAAATTTTGCTTGAATATACGGTGTGTTGTTCCATATCCAACTCCTAATAGCTGAGAAGCACGTCTGATGCTTATATTAGGATTATCCTGTACAATTTCATGAGTTCTGTTAATGATCTCGTCTATCCTTGCTGTGCGCACTCTTCCAGTTGGTTTTCTTTTCCAATGCTGCCAGTTAGGGAAAAATTTCTGACACACCGACGGATTACTTCTTAGAAGGTGATTTTGACATCTGAAAATTTGTCTTGAAAGATCTTTGAGCTGAAACTACACTTCTTCCATGCTCATAATATTGCTCAGTTATGAAACGCAGCTGTTCCACAGTCCATGCAGTCATCTTGAAGGGTTAGTTTTAAGTAACACTTTTATTTTGTTTTGTATCTTATCTTGTCTTGTATTGTCAAAACCTATACAATCCTGTACAAACTTGTATCCTCTTTCGAATGATGCGTATGATTTTATAAAAGGACTTATACTTTAAGAGTTACAGGGGTTTCTTGTGGGTCCCATTTCTCTGGATCACCCTTTATATATATAGAGCAGTATTAGTAATAATAATAATAATAATAATAATAATTTCATGCTTACTTAGAACCAAGTATTGAAAATCCTATAAATGAAAGTGTGTGTGTGTGTGTGTGTGTGTGTGTGTGTGTGTGTGTGTTTATTTTTCTTTCTTTTTCCCCCTACGAGCTGTTTTACACCCCACCTTAGACCTACGGGGCTCTTTTTTCTTTCTTTTTGAATTGAAGTTTTCCCCGTACGAATTGTTCATTTATTTCTTACGAGATGTTTTACACCTGCCTTAGACCTACGGGGAAATATTAGGGTACCCTGATTAACGAGACCCGTCCGGGATGCGAACCCGGATCCTTTTAGCGCACCGGACGGACTGATGCCTAGGGCGCCCAGCAACCGAACGGGTGATACCTAGGGCGCCCAGCAACAGGATGGGGTGATGCCTAGGGCCCCCAGCAACCAGACAGGTGATGCCCAGGGCGCCCATCAAATCAACCTGACTGACTGATGCCTAGGGCGCCCAGCAACCTGACTGACTGATGCCTAGGGCGCCCAGCAACCGGACTGGGTGATGCCTAGGGCCCCAAGCAACCGGACGGGTTATGCCTAGGGGCCCCAGCAGGCGGACGGGCTAATGCCTAGGGCGCCCAGCGGCCGGACGGGTGATGCCTAGGGCTCCCAGCAACCGTTTAACGCGCGACTGTATATAGTGGATAGGTGTCGTTACGATTTGGAAGGTTATTTCCAATCCCGCTATGCCGAGTGAAGAAGAGTTCACGATTGAAAAGTTCGGGGCGTTAAGAAAAAATCCCCGATTGGAAAGGCATGATTATAAACTTGTATTTAATGTGGTTAACGATGACATTTTTTGCTTGCTTTTGATTTTGTTCTAGCTGTGCTTAATTAAAGATAACTTGCCCGCCGAGTGTAAAGTGGGGACAAAAATAGTATTGAACGATATGAAAGCCATTTATATCGAGAATAGACCGGCGTATCAGTTAAACGGTGAAGTGATGCTTGGACGGTTTTACCACATCGTACAAAGTAATGGCGATGTGGATATAGATTCCATCAAATGCGAGTTTAGCGTTTTGCAACGTAGAACGTAAAGACAATATATATTTTTCCTGTACTGATATGATTATACGTTTTGTATATTTTTCCCGTGCTAATATGATTATACGTTTCGTATATTTTCAACATAATTAATATAACTATATATTTTCCTGTTCTAATAACTTGTTAATACTATGTTTTGTATGATTATATATATTTAATATAACTACATATATTTTTCCTGTACCAATATTTGAAAATATAACTTTTGATATAACTATATATATTCCTGTACTAATATTTTGTTAATACTATGTTTTGTATAATTATATATATTTAGCATAACTGTATATATATTTTTCCTGTACTAATATTTTGATAATGCCCCGTTTTGTATGATTACATATTTTCCATTCATGCTGCTATTATTTGATCATATATATGTCCCGTTGTATATCCATTAATTCAGGTAAAATAAACAGAACGATGTATTGGTGTTTTATTTATTCCTTTTTGTTTGAACACGATTATTTAATTTGTTTGGTTTCTAAAGCGGATTTCAGAATAATTAATTAATTGCTATTTGTCAAATCGGTCTTCTAAGCCAACTGACGGGGGAATATATGCTTTAAATAAATAAATAGCGCAATCTGACAACTCAACTTTCTAAGCCAGATGACAGAAGAATATAAGAATTAATTAAATACATGGCGCAATATGGCAACTCAACTTTCTAAGCCAACTGGCTGATTAATATATGGTTTAAATAAATAATTATAGCAATCTGGCAACTCCACCTTCTAAGACAACTGGCTGATTAATATATGGTTTAAATAAATAAATAACGAATCTGGCAACTCAGTCTTCTAAGCCAACTGGCTGATTAGGGGCCCTATAATAGAGCGGCGGGGTGGCTGAAGGACTCATATGCGCTTGGCTGTCGCCAAGCGAAGACCCTTCCTCCTCTTCCTTTCTCTCTCTCTCTCTCTCTTAGGTTAGGTATGCCTCTTTCGGGGGTGAGGCCGTCACACGCACGTTCTCCCCCAAAGAAGTTCCCCCAGGTTAGGTATGCCCCTTTGGGGGGTGAGGCCGTCCCACCTTCTCCCCCAAAGAGGTTTTGCAACAAAGGGGGGTGGGGGTTGGCACCAAGGGGGTGGGGTTTGCCTTGCTACAAAGGGGTGGGTGGGGGTACCTTGCAACAAAGGGGGTGGGGTGCCTTGCAACAAAGGGGGTGGGGTGGCACCCTTGCGACATTATGCAACATTATGCAATTGCATTGCACTCTACCGTTTTTGCCACCATACTACTGCTTCTTATCGCCCATAAAATACTTTTATTTAACATTGTTTCTACCCATAGGAAACGTTTTACATTTATCTATACTGAAGTTCATTCGCCAAATTTCTGCCCACTCGAGTCTTTTATTAATACCTTCTTGACTCTGCAAACGTTCTGCCGCTGATTTTGTTTGTCCCTCTAGTTTGGATTCATTCGCAAACTTTGCAATTATACTCTTAATTCCTATGAAGATATCATTGATATAAATAATAAAAAGAACAGGTCCCAGAACTGTTCCCTGAAGCACGCCGCTAGTTACGCTTTACCAGTTAGACGTTTCGCTATTAAATGCTTTGTGAAAATCGAGATATATAATGTCTACTATTTTACCCTCGACATATATTTTTTTACAATATCATTACAGAAATTAGTAAATTAGTAAGAATTAGTAAAACAAGAACGATCTTTGATTATTTTTTATTTTCCTAGTGATTAACTATTCTTTCCCGTGAAATTTAATTGAAGTTTTAAGTGATCATCAGTGAGCATGATTACGGGAACGGGAATGTTGTTCAAATTTTGGTGAGTAAAGACATAAGAGAATCATTTATTTAAAACTTCCGTCATTTGTAAGTCATTGTAAATTTGTTCGTTCTTTTCGCCTATGAGGGGACTAGTAGTCTGGGAAACTACTTTCTTATTTCTAACATAATCATAGAATTTCTTCGGATTCGATTTAATAGTATATAGCTCTTAGTTGTGCTAAGTATTTTGCTTCGCCTTCTCAACAGCTTGGAAGCATATTCATCGGAAAATTATTTGTTTCTTTAAATTTAAAATAAGCGTACCTTTTTAACGTTAAACTACTTTTAATTTCACTATTGCACCATTTAGGTTTAACAAACATTGCCAGGTTCTTTTTACGTAATGGGATATTTATTAATTCTAAACGTTTAAAATAATTATAAAAAGATGTACAGTGCTTACAAGAAGTCTCACGCTTCTGTCTCGTCGCAAGCTAGTCTGCTCGGTATAAAATGAGCGGTCCTTATGGCAGCGGAGGTGTGTTCGGATTGGCGCACATAACTGCTCTAACACAATCAATGACGTCCATTATTACGTCACTTCTGCTACATTTTAGTGTTTAAAATACAAATGATTAAGAAGCAGAATGGAGCAAGTTTCGGGATGTTGGGATGGTGATGGAGGAATCCTAGTTATCATAATATTAGCTGAGCATTACATTATACCGTCTCAATATATACTGTAGACTATAGAGAACGACTAATTCGGCAAATATCCCAAATCATGGCATGATACCTAAGTTATTTTGACGCAGGTCTAAATTATTTGCTCAAATACAATTATTGATATTAAGTAATTGTTGGGAATTGTCAATATTGTTGTTTGTGATATATATCCTACGTGAAGAATCTAATGACCAAATTCCTCAGTGAACCTCTCACGCTCTCGCATTTGAAGGAAGTCACGTTCGTCTCACTAATAGATAGTTTATCCATTGTTTTAAGTGGTAACCTATTAAACGAACTGTGTTAAACATATTCCATCTAAAGCAAGACTGGTGGGCCGTGAATCAGAGAAATTTGCATTTGATTTGTTCATCGTAATTATTACGTAATACAGTATAATGTATTTAGTAGTATATAAGAGTTTATTGGTAGCATATCATATGACAATTCCCATAAACATGTGATGACCTCGATGTTGCCAGTTTGTATTTTTTTCCTGAAACTATTACCTTCTCATAGTTTGTTTCAACAATGCATATATTATCATCTCCACGAGCGTAGACATTGCAAGAAAAGATTCTAACTAAGGATAAGTAAAGTTCTTTCATGGTCACAATATATACTTTTATAGATGTCAAACATAAAAATATAATAAAATTCCATATTAACATAAATATATATTCGATACACATTTACGTCATGGCTTTAACATCAGTATTTCGTATACCTTCCTCCAGCATCAATAATTTCTTGCAATCGTTGCGGCATAGAAGAGGCCAGATTGTAGGGAATGTTTGGTGTTCGGCGTAAGCTCTCCCAACTATTCCTCGTGTGAGCTAAAAGTGTTTCAAATGTTCTTTCATTGCGTTGCTCCCATTCGTTAATCATTATTGCCCAAAGGTTTTCAATCGGATTCAAATCAGGAGAACGTGGTGGTAGAATTAGATTAATAAATAATCTCTGGGTGATCTTCGTACCACGCTCTCACAACGTTACTCCTATGAATGGGACTGTTATCTTCCATTAAGTAGAATGGTTCCTGTGCTGGAACCAGATACGCACGAACACTGGGTAGCAGCACCTCTTCCAGTATCTGGCAATATTGCTGTCCAGTAAAGCGTCCATCTACTTGAGTCAATTCTCCGACACCATAGCCAGACATCCAGCCCCACACACCGAGATTGATGTGACCACTACGTTTGCTCGGGAAAACATTTCCTTCTTCATAGCGTTTTCCGCGCTGCCTCCAACAATGCAGGGAACCATGACTATCTGTTGAAAATGTTTTTTCGTCACAGTACACAACTTTTCTACAGAATTCTTCCTCCTGCGGCAAGTATTGCAAGGCAAATCCCATCCGCGCCTCTTTATGCTCAATCGTCAATGCAGGTTTTATAGCTGGACGGAGAGAAAAATACTCTGCCTCGTGAAGTCTGTTGTTCACTGTATTTGCGCTACAACGAAGGTTCAGGTGTCTGTAAATATGCGTCGCTGGAACAAACGGATGCTCTCTGGCATGATTAACAATCGCAGCATCTTCCTCTTGAGATGTTGAACGCGGAGGACCAGACCTCGGCAAAGTAGCGATTGAGTTTTCTGCTTCATACCGATGAATCCACCGTTCCACAGTGCTTCGATGAACGTCTAGTCGTCTTGATATTTCTCTTATTGGCACACCATATTCATGCAATGTCACCATTGCTCCCCGCATTGCCTGGGTCGTCTCGTGGTGCACAGACGGCCTTTCCATCTTTGCGTAAATGGCTTATGTGAAGCGTGCTGGGACGATAAAGGAAATGAGAATACCATGCACCCCTTCTGAAATTGATTTCGGTTGTGAAGGGTACCAACCCTTCGAATGGTAATAATAATCAGCCAATTTCCTATTTTGTTGAACATATGCATAAAAAATTCGTCTTAAAAGCCAAGGATCCAAAGATTGTCAGCAATAGTTTATACCCAACTGAATATAGTCAGCCATCAACAGTATAATCATATTTATTTCCATAACTACTCATGACTACTCTGTTATAGTAAATAACCTTATTATGACTTAGGTAGTAGTGGTAATTCTGAGTGGCGGCCTCTAGCCACGTACGTTAAACCTATCAGTGCGTCTAAGACCAGGCTCTTCTGTTTCTGTCAATTCATTGTTAGTTTAAGGTATTTGCTCTTTGTCTTTCTAGGTCTAGGGCATTAAATAAATATTTGAGTTTGTGTTTAGCATTTCCTCCTCCCTTCGTAATTCCCCACTCAACCTCGTTTCCTTCGACAAAGCAACGTTACCTCCATCCTCATTGCACTTCCTTCATTAAACCTACTATCGCTTTTACTGTCCCTTCCTTCCATCCTTCAATGCCAGCGTTCTTAAACCTAGCACATAAATTATATAATATGGAATCTAACACCTTAGATCTCTACGCATTCATGTTACTTGAAGACGCCTGTGTCTTAGGGGAATCTAAGTGTTCAGAGTGGGCTTGAGGGGTAGTCTATAGATTATTACAGATGACCTTGAACGCTCCAACTATTTAAAATGATTATTTATTACGCACATCATATGGCATAATACACACATGAATTTAAGTATCTCTTACACTATAGGAATGGAATTGAATCCTACCAGAGTTAAGTCGCAAAATATGATAGATTAGTTTGTATTAAGAGGTCACTAAGAGAAAAGGATTTGGAGTAGAGCGGAAGGCAGAGAGTATATTTTCTCGAGTTTCGGTTATTATTAACGTTATATGGATACATTGCCATGCGGTATGATCAGAGAGAGAGAGAGAGAGAGAGAGAGAGAGACAGAGACAGAGACAGACAAAGAGAGACAGAGACAGACAGAGACAGAGACAGACAGAGACAGAGACAGAGAGAGAGAGACAGAGAGCTTTTAAATCACACCTTTTAAATGGTTTGTGGGTAAGGGCTTCACGTATGTTAATTTAGTCCAGGGTAGTTTATGTGGAGGTGTTAACGTAACTTGCACTTGGGACTGTTAATTGTAAGACAACTACCATAGCTGGGACTGAGACACGTTATCCCCTGCATACTCTATATATATCTATATAAGTATGTCTCTATATATCAATAGATAGAGTGATCAACACAATGATAATGTGGACGTCATTGATGCGGTTAGAGCAATTATGTGCACCAATCCGAACACACCTCCGCTGCCATAAGGACCGCCCATTTTATACCTAACAGTCTAGCTTGGGACGAGACAGAGGCGCGAGACTTCTTGTAAGCACTGTACATAAGCAATTAATATCATCGCGCGATAAAGCCTTATCCCAATTACACTGGGTAACAAAATTTGAAAAATTTTCTGTTTATTGTGATTTTTCTGTCGTTTCTTAATGATTTCGGGGCGCTGATTCCAAAAATGATTTTGGTTTTGCTCTATCATCAACCGTTTCAAAAATATAGGTTATCACACTTTTCATATGGCAAAGTATATAAAGAAGGCTAACATAAATATTTTCTGAAAATAAAAACACTATTGGAAATTAATGTTTATTGAGCCAAAATTGTTTGACAAACCCAAAATGGTGCAAAGGATATAATATATATCATGAGGAGAACCGATAAGAGAATAACAAGCCTCGTTATGCAGTGTGCGTTCCTTAAAAATGACTGAAGAACGCGACTTCCGCGTATGAACATTCTTATCCTTTCTGATCAGCGACCATACGTAGTCTCCCATCATGGAAGCATCCCAATGGCCCTGGTACCTTTTCTCCATCGTTTGAATATCTTGATGGAATCTTTCACCGTGTTCTTCACTCACATCGCCCAGGTTATCACGAAAAAAGTCTAGATGTGAATGCAGATAGTGTAATTTTAAAGACATGCGGCACCCCATTTTGCCATAGTACTTAATCAAGTTTGACACTAACTCCTTATAGTTTTGTGCTTTATGGTTGCCTAAAAACCCACGAACCACATCACGGAAAGCACATCAAACCTCTTTTTCGATCGGAGTCATCTTGGCTTCAAGGTTCTTTGAATTCAACAACGCCTTGACTTGTGGTCCTACAAAGATGCCACCTTAACTTTGGCCTCAGAGAGTTTAGGGAACATGACCCGAATCTGTTGGAAAAACTTCCCCTCCAAAATCTAACGCAGTTACAAACTGCTTAATTAGACCCAACTTAATATGAAGAGGTGGTAGCAGAACTATGTCAGGCTTCACAAGAGGTTCCCTGAGTACATTGTACTTTCCTGGTTGCAGTCCTTCACGTGGAGGCCACTGAACTGTTTTATAGTGCTCAGTTGAAGCCCTGCTATCCCACAGGCAAAGAAAACATGAATATTTAGTAAACCCTCCTTGTAAACCTAACAGGAAAACAATCATTTTGAAATCACCACACACATCCCAGTTATATTGTTCATACCTGATTTGAGTGAGCAGTTGTTTGACATTTTCATAGTCCTCTTTCATTTGAACAGAATGTGCAACTGGTATAGATGGATATTTGTTCACATTGTGGAGTAGAACAGATTTTAAACTCCGAGTTTAACTGTCAATAAACAGGCGCCACTCTAAGGGTATATGTGTTAACCCAATAGCTGTGAATAGACCATTAACCTCGCTGCAATAACAGAGAGAGCCATTGACATCGTAGAACCTTGCAAACTCTTCATACCGCTTTCGGTATACAGTGCTCTTGCAGTCTTCTCCAAGCAAATTCCACTCTTTGAGTCTGGAGGTCAGAAGCTCAGACCCTGATTTCGTCAGACCCAAATTTCTAATTAAGTCGTCCAATTCCCTCTGATTTGGAAAGTGAGGGTTTGTACTGAAAGTTACTGTATATTCTTCATCATGACTGTCCTCACCAGCCGACATCTCAGATGAGCTAGCTGCATCCTCATTTTCAACCTGCAAAGCAAAGAAACAAATATAGGCATAGCTATATATGTAGAAGAGCATCAGCACTAAGAAAAATCGACACATAATGACCCACAGTCTGTAAATACAGAAGGTAAAGTAATGGATAGATATCTGTTCTGGTGGACGTGGTATTGGAAGACCTTCGCCATGTGGTACAGGAGCTATGGACGACGCTATGCTTGGATACTGAAGAGTCTGCCTTCCTTTAACTTTCCTGTACTTAGAAACATCTACCATGCAGTGGTAGCAATCGTCGTGGTGGCTCTTTGGTTCTCTCCATATTCTGGGTACCGCAAAGAGCATTGCCTTGCGTACTCCCAGCAGCCACCCTTGAAGTTTGGAGCGGCAGCTTCCACAGATCACATGGGGTGCCCAGGGCTTATCTTGGTCACCCATAGGCATACCAAAATAGAGCCGATACGCGATCCAGAACTTGGTGCCTTTCACAATCTTGTGCGATACTTGCTTGGGACCTATGTAATACCCACAAACGTAGCAGAATATATCCGGCGAATGTTTACAAGCTCTAGTTGCCATTCTCTTTACCAAACTGTACTACATTAATCATAACCTGCAGATATAGAGAGAAGAGTTATTAAATCTGGAACAGGCTATAGATTCCAGAAAAAAGATGTATTCACAACTCTGAAATAATGTTCGTAATAAAAAAGGATCGATAACACTCAAATCGTCAGCACAGAGAAGCACAGAAACACAGTACCTCAGTGCTGGTAACCTGCTTTCTTTGTGTGCTCACACTTACTGACTTCTCAGACTCTGCGCTCTTCTTTAAATAGCACAGTGGAAGTTTCGGGCAATTTCTAGAGCAAGAAACTGTCAACGAACATCCGGATTGTTCTCAACAATTCCTGATTATTCTGATATTGCTGCGCCCATAATAACATTATACTGGTAAAACATAAAAAATGGATTATCTCTGAAACCATTGATGATACACACAAACCAAGGCCAGATTTGGACTCAGCGCCCACAAATGCATATAAAAACATAAAAAATTATATATAAACAGAATCAGTGTTACACAGTGTTATGGGTCGAAAGTTGTAGTTTCATGTCACGAAATTTAGCTCTTTTAAAATCAAATCGTATTCCAGGCTTTCTGAATTATGAGTATTAATTTTAATTTCAAATGCTATTTCCTTATGATCACTAGTGGAGAAGTAGTCTCATGCAGAGATATTATCAATTAAGGCTAGGTCTGTTCTTAAAACTAAATCTAGAATATTCTGTTCTCTAATGCGTTCCTGAACCATTTGAAAACGTGAAATTTCGAGGAAACCAACGTACAGTCGACGTTCGGACTTACACTATAAAGGACAACCCCAATCCCTGCAAGGTAAATTAAGATCTCCCATAATTATAGCATCATGCTCGCTACTTACATAAAAAATTCGTTCCTGAAGTCTATTATCACTATCGACAGTCTGAGAGGGAGGCCTATATACTAAACCTATAACACTGGTCAACACTCATTTTATTGCCAATCATATTAGAGTGATTTTGGGGTAACTTTGTGGTGCTGATTCCGAATATGACATCGGTTTTGCTAGATTGGCTCTAATTTATGAGATAATTGGTACCCCATTGAAACACGAAAAACACAACAGACAACACGTACCACTCCACTGCCAACTGTCAACTGACTACTGGTTGGGTGGCCGATGACTTATATACGGAGGGAGAATATTCTAGAATGATCGCGGAGTAAACACTAAGAATATTCGCGTGTCTCACCATCTAGAATGTTCCGGTAGTTTCCCATATGCACGCGTTATGGTTACGTTTCCTTTTAATTGAGGGTATTCATTATCTCAAGAACTAGAGCCAAATCGGAAAAACTACTTTCATTTTGGAATTCAGCAACCCCAAAATACCCTAAATTCGTACGAATTTCCTTGGCAACGAAACAAAAAAAATTTTTTGTTGAGCTGTGTAATTAATTTCTTTCGTGAGTTGTCTTTAATTTCAGCAAACGTCGCATTTATATTATCAATTTTGGCAATGTTTTTAATTATGGGTGTTAAATGTAACCGAACGTATAGTACGATACCACCACCCCTTTATTTTATTCTATCATTTTTAAACATCTCATAACTAGGGATATGATATTCTCCGAGAAAATCACCACTCTCTGTATTTAACCAGGATTCGACAATTGCGAAACCCTCAAATTTTTGGTCAAGGACAATACTTAATAGTTCATCAAATTTAAATCTTAAATTTCGAGCATTAAAAGAGAATACATTTATAAAATCTTTTGGAGTTTTTGAATTAAATTGAATAACTTTTATTAATAATAAAATAAATATATTCGTTTCAATTTACAATGACATGAATAATTGTGGAGCTCGACTATTTATTTTATTTAATATGGCCCTTAAGCTTTAGGCTTTACTGAGCTCTTATTAAAAATAAACTGCTAGTTGTTATTAATTAATAATAAATAAATAAATAAGTAAATAAGTATTATTAATAATTAAAACATGTATTAATCTTAAATTATCATAACTGATATGACAAATACAAGGTCAACATTGAAGGCACTATACGAATACCATACGAAGAAATCAATATTATACACGAGAGAGAAGAAATGAACAATCCCAAGATATGTGTTTTTAACACTACATTACACAGGAGAAATTAATAATTAGTAAACAATATTAGTAGTGTGGGCGCAAAATGAGAGAGTGCAATGCAATTGCAAATGTTGATCAATGCTGCAAGAGGTTATGCAAGAAGGGGAGGGGGAATGTTACAAGAGGTTATGCAAGAAGGGGAGGGGGAATGTTGCAAGAGGTTAGTCAACAAGGGGGTATGCAAGAAGGGGAGGGGGAATGTTGCAAGAGGTTAGTCAACAAGGGGGTTATGCAACTATGGGGGAGGGGTTATCCCCAAGTTGCAATGAACTCCTGCTGGGGGAGACCTCTTTGGGGGAGAAAGTGGGGCGGCCTCACCCCCAAAGGGGTATACCTAACCTAAGAGAGAAAGGAGAAGGAGAGGAAGAGAGGTGATCGCTTGGCAGGAGCCAAGCGCATATTAAGACTTCAGCCGAGTGTCCGCTGTCTTATAAGATACTGATCAGCCAGTTGACTTAGAAGACCTAGAAGGCAGGCACATTATTAGGGATGAGTTGCCAGATTTCGCTATTTATTTAATAAAAGCATATATTCTCGACAGTTGGCATATCCCGCCAGTTGGCTTAACCAGCCAGTTAACGTAGAATACCTAGAAGGCAGATGTATATATATATATATATATATATATATATATATATTACCTTTTCAGCTGCCAGATTGCGCTATTTAGATATTTTTGACAGTTGGCTTAGAAATCCGTCAGCCGTTTTAGAAGGCAGCCATTTAATATAATTAAATAATAATATCGTTTACAGCCAAAAGGATTAAATAAAACACAATTACATCATTCTGTTTATTTAGACGAATTATTGGAATCAATTTCACGAAATATATAGAAAATAAATATACGATCAAACGGTGGAATATATATGATAAAAAAAAAAATAATAATAGCATAAAAATACAAAAGAGGAATATATATATATAAAATAAAAATTATACAAAACGATGTCGTATAACCATCAATATATTAGTACAGGAAAAAAATATATATAACGTTATATTAAATAATCAAATATATTGAAAATAAAAATATTGAAAAAAATAATATTATACGAAACGAAAGAGTATAATCAGCAACATATTGGTACGGGAAAAATATATATACACACAATTATATTAAATAATTAAATATATTGAAAATAAATATACTTCAAAATACTTTATGTTCTACGACTCAAAACACTAAACTCACACGAAATCGATCTACAGTCACATCATTATTGCTCTGCACTACGCGGTAAATACGCCTTAATATTTCACCGTTCAAGGTGTGCGGGCGCCTATACTCGATATAAATGGCCTTCATATCGTTCAATACTATTTTTGTGCCCACTTTACATTCGGTTGGCAAGTTATCTTTAAACACAGTCAGAATACATTCAAAGGCACGCACAAAGAGGTCATCGTTCGCCACCACGTCATTATTAAATACAAGTTTCTAAATACTCCTTTCCAATCGAGGGTTTTTTCTTACCATCCCGAGCTTTTCAATCGTGAACTCTTCACTCTGAATATCGGCAATTGAAGTAACCGTCCAAGTCGTAACGACAGCTGCTCATTATATACAGGTACAATTCTTCAGGATGAGCAGTGTAGGCGAGCTCAGCCCTCTAAGAGTCTAAAACTTTTAAATAAGCATCCAGCTCTAGACCATTCTTGCCTTGTTCATTCCTACATTCGATAAATCCGTCGAGCAGAGCGGTATATGCGTATTCAAAAACCGTGTCAAAATAAATCATATCCGTAACACCCGCGTCTAATATAGGCTTCAGCTTGCGGAATCCGACGATTTCAAACATTCTGAAGAGGATTAATCGGTTTCGCGTAGGGACAAGGACATTATTATCAGATGCATTCTTCCACATCAGCCGTATATCAATGCATGGCTGATCGTTATTTATACACAACGTGCAAACAACGGCATATGAGGGGGCATCACTAATCTGTTCTCTTCTTGTACCTACAACTGCAGGTATTTTATAACGGTCCTCATCCCACTTCTCAACTATAAAGAAGACTCTATTCATCTCCTCAACACTTAAATAAATAACAATACGTTTACCAGAGTTTGCTTGCCTTCAATTCGCTTCAAGTACATAGATAATGGTACCGGTTTCACGCCTGAACACGCGCAATGACTTCGTCACGGACACATCGCATACGGCATTGAGAATGCTTCTCAAAGGAAGTTCCATCGTATTCGCACGTCCAGTCGATTCAAGCTCTGAAATGACTATGAGCCACAGGTGGGCGGATCGGCTCGACGGGCGGAGTGAGTCACGCCATAAGCTGATGAAACTTGTACGGGTTTGGTCGAACTCGTATTTTCGGAGGGGTGAGGTACACGGGTGGGCGGCTTCGCTCGACGGAGGGTGGAGCGAGTCACACCATAAAATGCTGAAGCGTGTGCGGGTTTGTTCCAATGTGAAAGAGAATACTTGTGCCCATTATACTGAGCAATCAGAATTTTTCCACTACATGAAGCAATACCGGTTTTAATGTTTAATCGGAATGCTCACGAGACGTTAATTTCCACAAACTAAACATCTTATTCACAATCCGGTGCACTATTTGAGAGAAACATATGCCCATATTTTTCCTTTTTGTTTAACAAACGATACCTGGTGAAATGGCTAGGTTACCCAGAATGCTTCAACAACTATATGAAAGCTGGTGCAATAATGAAGCTTAAATAGTAAGCAACATGGCTCCTAGCCACTTCTATGTCACACTCCCTTCCTCTTCTTCTCTGTCTGTACATCCTAACAACACCGTGGCCAACTTTGGGACAGAACTCCACGGACCCATTGAATTGGAGCGTGATTCGTATGAGGTGTGTTTATGTGAACTCCAGTTAGCCACCAAATTTTTAACTCTTGAAAATGAACAGATCATATTTCTGATCCTTAAAAGATTCGATGAGTGTGAAAACTTAGACATAACCTTAGACAATACTATTCGATCGGTCCTGTTCGGTGAGGTACAGTACTATAGTACAAATGTAACACTAGGAATCGGTCATTATGACACAGCCATGGGCATTGTGACGGGGTTAAACAAGATTCTTGAAAAGTCGTACCTGACAAACGATTTACTTTTTGAAGTCGTAAACACAGACACGCCTGCCCGCACATTAAAGTTAAATCAACGCTTAGTAGAAATATTAAAGATAAAGAGCTGTTCACAATTGTGGCTGAGGGCTGATATAGTGCAGCTCTCCAAAGAGATACCTTTCACGATGTACAACATGACTTGTCCAGCTCAATGTATCAGTTGAAGATGGAGAAATTGGGTGAAAGATGCCCATCCCCAGACATGTGCTATATTTACAGCAATATCGTAGAGCATGAATTTGTTGGGGACACCCAGGCGCGCCTGCTGCACATTGCACACATCCCCACCATACAGGGAAAAGTTTGAGCATTACATATGACAAGCCCCACTATGTGAATGTTGCAACTAATCTATTAAACAATATCTCGGTATATCTAGAACAATTGGGAGAAAAAATTCCCATTCGGTGATGCGAGCTTAACAGTGAAGCTACACTTTCGTCGCTTCCAGCTATAATGAATCGAAGGCCTTTCACAGTCTATCGAAGGGTGGTGAGATATCAGCGTGGTAGTGAGCCTGGATCCATTTTTTGAACCATACTACCCACCGCTGTCCCACTGTTGAATAGGAGGGCTAGATACCTCGGGAGGAAGTCGTTACAATCAGGTTTTAACGCGGTAGAAGACATAATGGGTGGAACTAAACCTAAAGAAACTCTAAAAAAACATTTAAAACGTACACGGGATGAAATCATCAAAGATGCAAAGAGAAAAATGCGTGTTGGCGGAAAGAAGAGGGTTGTCAGGAAGAAGGGGTTACCAACACTTGGCGCTAAACATAAAAGGACATCAAAAATGAAGTATTCTAAGCGTATGAAGCCTATGGCTGATCATTTTTTTTAACTGATATAAGCTGAGGACACTACTCTCATGAATCATAGGCTGATTACGCATTGTCGAAAGAGGTGGTTCTATTTCTGACACGTCATGGCGCGTTTCATCCATCCTTTAGTTCAAAATGCTATCAATCGGAACCGTCCCTCTTTGATATGCCCCCTACTCAGGTCTCTATTGAGCATAGCGACTTTATTACAATTAACCCATTAAACACAATTAGTTCGCCGAGTGCCCCTATAGAATTCGTGATACCCAGCTCAGGCTCTTAATTTTTTGACCCGAGCTGCATGAACATGTACGCTAAACTGCATACCCATTCAGATGGAACGGACTGCGATGATAGTTACTCTGCATACCCTGAAGCCAACTTTCTGCACTCCATATTCAGCCAGTGTGAGGTGTATTTAAATCAGGTTAACATTTCGGCAGGAACGGGGTATTATCACCTACCAGCCTATTTTCAAAATGTCCTCAACTTTTCAAAAGAAGCGAAGGACACCTGTTTAACCGCTTAGGGCTATTATCAGACTAAAGATGAAAGTAGTATAAAGGATAAATTTAAAAATTCTAAAAAAAGATATACGAATGTTTTGGGCGTCTTCATACAGACTTCACGTTCCAGGAGAAACTGCTTATGAACGGCGTCGATCTGAAACTAAAGCTCAACCGCACGAGTCCTCAGATCTGCATAAATCTGGGGCCTGATCAAGAAAAGGGCGCAAAACCCGTTGTGATTCCCATCATGGAAACATATTTAAGTGTAAGGCGAGTGAAATTAAGTTCCCCGAAATATGTAGAAATTGAAAAACTTTAATACACGCAACAGTAAAATACCCAATTAACAGAGTACAGATCAAACTATACGCGGTGCCCGCAGGGTTGGTCTCAAAGCAGCTAGAAAACGTGGCTCTGGGAGTTCTACCTAAAAGGATATTAATTGAATTGCAGGATCACGCATCGACGAATGGAAAATATAAAAAGAGCTCCTTTAAATTCGAGAATTTCGGCCTCAAAAATATAACTCTATACGTAATTGGCGTCGTATTGGGTGGTTCTATGGTTACGGACCACTCGGCAGTAGCTGTGTTCCCGTTCTGCGCGAGAGCTTATAGTAGTCTGGCTCATAATGCTGGTGCTTGTGACGAGCTTGGGTTTGGCGTAAAGCAGAAAGAATTTGTCGAACAATTTAACCTTTATTAATTTGATATTACGCCTGACTTGTCTGTAGTATAAATACGCACTTAAGTCCACAACAAAGTGGGAACATCTCAGTCAGGTTGGAATTTGCCAACCCTAGAGACGCGCCTATTAGCGTACTCTTGTACCTCGAATCACAGGCTCTAATAGAATTTGATCGTTTCAGGAACGTGGTCACAGACTTTTAAAATGGACGCGAATACACTCCAGAGAGTAATGAAAAGTGACCGAATCACACGCTCCAAATTTATCGACGTGTTTGCGAAGAATGAAATACTGATATTGCCAACTACGAGAGAATGGTATGGGATTATCGTGAACACCGATTCATTGGTTTGCAATCTATTTTAAAAATAGGGAAAGAATGTACTATTTTGACTCACTCGACACTCAACCCTGGAGTGATCCTGTTATTGTAAAATTTATCGAACGAACAGTTACATATCCCTGAGATTGTATGGAATCCTTACCGCCTCCAAGAATATTTTAGTAATACTTGTGGCATGTATTGCCTTTCATTTCTCCTGCACATGTCACGTGGGAAGGGATTTATAATTTTTTTAAAATTATTCGATTTTTGCGATACTGAAATGAATGATGAAACGGTATGCAGACAAATAAAAAAAAAAGGTTCCCATATGTTCGCACTCATTGTGTTGTGTAAAGGTGTATATATAATTGTATCTATATTGTGTAAAGGTGTATATACATTTGTAAAATGTCTCAATTAAGGCTTATTTAATGGCCGCTAGTTCTGTAAGCCGCTTTGTACATGTTTTCTGCCATTTAATAAATTAAATGAAAATACAATGTTATGTTCTTAACTCAAAAAAAACTTAGATTAGTTCCTCGATGACCTGACATTCGTTGGACCGGATGCGAGCCAATACCTCGACCCCTGTATTCAGGTCACTTGGTTTGCTGTGCTGTGCGGTTATTCCCCTTTCATCAAAACGAAAAGTAGCTATAACACGTTCAAGTTCCGCTTCGGTCCTTTAAAGAGAAATTAACATGATTAGTTCATACTGAATCATTTAAAGTTAAGTTAAATTAAAGTTTAATTAAAGAGTTACAATAAGAGAAAATGCCGATTAGGACGCTTGGCAAATTATAATCACAAAGCAGATATCCTGACATTTTTCAAAAGTAAGAGTGCTAAGACATCGTCTGCCGGTATCGAGTGTCGAGCCAGGGCCCGCAGGCAATTCTTAAAAGTTTTTAATATTTCTAAAATCTTACTCTAGAACTTATTACAAATTTTTAAGTTATCAAGAAATGTATTATTAAAACCACACCTTATATATATATATATATATATATATATATATATATATATATATATATATATGAATAGAAACGACATAAGTATTAAGGAACGCTTCTGCACACGAGGAGGAGAGATAACGAATAAATGAAAAATGAGGCGAACCGCCGGGGAATCGAACCCATGGCCTTCCAATTGCCGGTTGGACGCGCTACCATTATGCTACGACCCTCAATTAATCACAAATCGAAATTCTCCCACATAGGGCAGAAACCAATGCCCTGAGAGGTCCGTAGCATAATGGTAGCGCGTCCAACCGGCAATTGGAAGGCCCTGGGTTCGATTCCCGGGCGGTTCGCCTCATTTTTCATTTATTCGTTATCTCTCCTCCTCGTGTGCAGAAGCGTTCCTTAATACTTATGTCGTTTCTATTCATTTATATACTGCGGGGTCATTGCAGTTATATGCGCATATTCACGATTTGCGAGGGTGCCCTCTCAGGGCATTGGTTTCTGCCCTATGTGGGAGAATTTCGATTTGTGATTAATTGAGGTCCGTAGCATAATGGTAGCGCGTCCAACCGGCAATTGGAAGGCCCTGGGTTCGATTCCCGGGCGGTTCGCCTCATTTTTCATTTATTCGTTATCTCTCCTCCTCGTGTGCAGAAGCGTTCCTTAATACTTATGTCGTTTCTATTCATTTATATACTGCGGGGTCATTGCAGTTATATGCGCATATTCACGATTTGCGAGGGTGCCCTCTCAGGGCATTGATTTCTGCCCTATGTGGGAGAATTTCGATTTGTGATTAATTGAGGTCCGTAGCATAATGGTAGCGCGTCCAACCGGCAATTGGAAGGCCCTGGGTTCGATTCCCGTGCGGTTCGCCTCATTTTTCATTTATTCGTTATCTCTCTTCCTCGTGTGCAGAAGCGTTCCTTAATACTTATGTCGTTTCTATTCATTTATATACTGCGGGGTCATTACAGTTATATGCGCATATTCACGATTTGCGAGGGTGCCCTCTCAGGGCATTGGTTTCTGCCCTATGTGGGAGAATTTCGATTTGTGATTAATTGAGGTCCGTAGCATAATGGTAGCGCGTCCAACCGGCAATTGGAAGGCCCTGGGTTCGATTCCCGGGCGGTTCGCCTCATTTTTCATTTATTCGTTATCTCTCCTCCTCGTGTGCAGAAGCGTTCATTAATACTTATGTCGTTTCTATTCATTTATATACTGCGTGGTCATTGGAGTTATATGCGCATATTCACGATTTGCGAGGGTGCCCTCTCAGGGCATTGGTTTCTGCCCTATGTGGGAGAATTTCGATTTGTGATTAATTGAGGTCCGTAGCATAATGGTAGCGCGTCCAACCGGCAATTGGAAGGCCCTGGGTTCGATTCCGGGCGGTTCGCCTCATTTTTCATTTATTCGTTATCTCTCCTCCTCGTGTGCAGAAGCGTTCCTTAATACTTATGTCGTTTCTATTCATTTATATACTGCGTGGTCATTGCAGTTATATGCGCATATTCACGATTTGCGAGCGTGCCCTCTCAGGGCATTGGTTTCTGCCCTATGTGGGAGAATTTCGATTTGTGATTAACTGAGGTCTGTAGCATAATGGTAGCGCGTCCAACCGGCAATTGGAAGGCCCTGGGTTCGATTCCAGGGCGGTTCGCCTCATTTTTCATTTATTCGTTATCTCTCCTCCTCGTGTGCAGAAGCGTTCCTTAATACTTATGTCGTTTCTATTCATTTATATACTGCGTGGTCATTGCAGTTATATGCGCATATTCACGATTTGCGAGGGTGCCCTCTCAGGGCATTGGTTTCTGCCCTATGTGGGAGAATTTCGATTTGTGATTAATTGAGGTCCGTAGCATAATGGTAGCGCGTCCAACCGGCAATTGGAAGGCCCTGGGTTCGATTCCAGGGCGGTTCGCCTCATTTTTCATTTATTCGTTATCTCTCCTCCTCGTGTGCAGAAGCGTTCCTTAATACTTATGTCGTTTCTATTCATTTATATATTGCGTGGTCATTGCAGTTATATGCGCATATTCACGATTTGCGAGGGTGCCCTCTCAGGACATTGGTTTCTGCCCTATGTGGGAGAATTTCGATTTGTGATTAATTGAGGGCCGTAGCATAATGGTAGCGCGTCCAACCGGCAATTGGAAGGCCCTGGGTTCGATTCCCGGGCGGTTCGCCTCATTTTTCATTTATTCGTTATCTCTCCTCCTCGTGTGCAGAAGCGTTCCTTAATACTTATGTCGTTTCTACTCATTTATACTGCGTGGTCATTGCAGTTATATGCATATATATATATATATATATATATATATATATATATATATATATATATATGGGCACAGAAACGCGACTCGAGGCTCCGCACAGTGCTACCAATATAGCATATGGCATAAGCCATAGAACTGACAAACCATTGAGAACTAAAGAAGCTTCAGCTATACGCAGCCATGTTATTCTATGCAAAGTCGATATAACTTTAGCTAATTTTAACATTTTAGATTCCGCTCCGTGTGAGCAAACTTTAAGACTTTTAGAATCCCTGTATATTAAAACTCTCTCCCCTTCGCTTAACTCTGATATTTCATCCGTTCCCCTCCGTCTAAACTGAACATCTTGAACAACCAACCTTTACTTGTTTTTAGATGCTTCTGTTTTCTTAGTTTTGCCTCGGAATCTGTGCTGCTTAGACTTAAGGTGTGTTCCTTTTAGTGTGGGTTTTTCATTTTTTTAGTGTTTTAAAAAATAGCTTGTGAATTTTTAGTTTTTTGGGGTTTTACATTTTGTATTTTATAACTGTTATTCATTGTTCGTTTTTAGTGTCACTTTCATTGTTTTAAAGCTTGTGAATTTTTCCCTATTGTTTTATAATTGTCATTATGGTTTTTAATTGTTTAACTTTTTAGAATTTTTTAGTGTGACTTTCATTGTTTTTAAAGCTTGTGAATTTTTTTTCCCTACTTTATTTTGTTTGTCATTATGGTTTTTAATATTCTGTTTTTAACTTTTTAGAATTTTTGCCTGAAGATGAGCATAGTTTGTGCTTGAAACGTTGCAATGTACAAAATATAGTCCCTTTCCAACATGATGGATGTTTCTTTCCTTCTTGTCTGTGGCTATCTGCTTAAATTTATATATATATATATATATATATATATATATATATATATATTATATATATATATATATATTATTAACATAATTTTCACCATTAATATGCATTTTCACAAAAAATGAGTGACAAATTTGAATAAACCGACTAAAACTACCTCATAAAAAGTTAATTTGATTTACAGGTCCAGCCCATGTTATTTAAAACATTTACCATTACCTATTTTTATAATATAATTAAAAGATAAATGGATCTTTTCCGTTTCGGGGCTAGCAGCGAATTTTAATGAAAATCGGTATACTAATGTAGTTTTGGTCACTGATTAAAAATAACTTTCTTTTTTGGAGAAATGAAAAACAAACATGTTACAGCACTTTAAATAATTAATGTGTTTTTAACAAAAATATCATGACTTAACCTAACCAAATGTCAAGGGCTTACAGTTGACCTAACCGGGCATTCAATTGACCTAACCTGGCATTCAATTGACCTAACTTGGCATTAATTCTTGATTTTTCTGCTACTTTTACAGATCTGCCGGGATCCTTCAAAAAACGTATTCTTCGTAAAGTTGCACTTTTTACCGTTTAACCGAAGCTTTGGCAACGAAAGAACTGGGTATTTTTATCAAAGGAACACACACTCTGGCTAAATTTAACACAATCCTCTGTAACTAGTTTAAGCCAGTTAAAACACATATTAATTATTTAAAGTGCTCTAACATGTTTGTTTTTCATTTCTCAAAAAAAAGAGTTATTTTTGAAATCAGTGACCAAAACTACATTAGTATACCGATTTTCATTAAAATTCGCTGCTAGTCCCCAAACGGAAAAGACCAGCTAAATTTGTATATTAAGACGGAATTTGTTTTAAATAACTCGCTGTCTTGAATAATTCACTGTAAAGAATGCTGTTTGAAATTTAGAAATCTTTTCGGTTAAGGAAGTTTATTTGGTATGGGGTAAACAAAGTTATTTCATATATTTAATTAACTTCGCTAAAAAGTTTCGATGAAGAATTAAGAACCCCCTTAAATAAAATTCCATTTTTTTATAAATATGCATAGAAAACAACATTTACTTGGATAAACCCTACTAAACTGCTTTCTATAAAAGCTATATCATAGCATTACTGTGGAAAATAAAATATTTTAACGGTATGTGTTAACTGTTTTAAATTACTATTTTTATATGATTAAAAGATAAATTTGTATATTAAGACGGAATTTGTTTTAAATAACTCGCTGTTTTGAATCATTCCCTGTAAAGAATTGTAAACTTCGAAAAATGAATAAGTTACCCTAAATTAAAATCTAGTTTTAATATATACTTATATTAATATTTTTTGTAATAAGGTTTAAAGATATATTTGTATCTTCAGACAAAAAATTTGTTTTTGCATTAAATTTGGTTTATCATATTCGAGTTTTTGTATAAAAGAGCGCCTAGCCAACAACACAATGGCTTCATGTCGGTTTTCTGCTACGAGAAGATCAGTACATTAAATTATTGGCTGTACCGTATTTTAATACGTTTATGCTTAATAACTTTGTATATTATTTGGGTCATTTTTTGAGACCTTATCGGTCTAATGGTGGTGGTGGTGCTGTAATACTGTTGATGGTTGTGGGATTGTGAGGTAGTCTAAGGATGGCATGCTCGTATATATTTTGCTATTGGGATAGAAATCTATTAATTCTTCTTTACATGCATTTGATTAAGTTATATACAAAGTGTGTGTGTGTGTGTGTGTGTGTGTGTGTGTGTGTGTGTGTGTGTGTGTGCGAGTGTGTTTTTAAGGCCTCATGCCAACATGAACATCTACTCTCTATCCATTAATATATATATATATATATATATATACTCCTTCTAAGGCAGATTAAGCCTTCTTAGTCAACTGGCTGATTAATATTTCTAAGCCAACTAAGGAGGTCAAGAATTTCAGTATGCGACGAGACATGCCAGCGAAAAGATCTCTCCTCCTCCTCTCTCCTCCCTCTTAGGTTAGTTACCCTCCTAGGTCAGGTTAGGGTACCCCTTTTGGGGGAGGTCATTCTCCCTGGCCTCCCCTCAAACTCCCTCTCCCCTCTTGCTTGCATTCACCCTTCCACGGGTGCCAATCTCTCTACCCCACGGGTACCAACCCCTCCCACACGAGTGCCAACCCTCCTCACCCTTGCAACATTGATCAACATTGCATTGCAATTGCACTCGGCCTTTTTGCGGTCACACTACTGCATCCCTCGCATAAGACTAGTAGTTGGTGGGGACGCATTTTGCTTGCTTCATATGTAATGTTGTAGCCATTCTTTGACCAACACCATATGTGTTTAACTTATACATTAGGTACTGTATATTTATATATATAGAAATATACGAGTATTATGTTTATAAAATTTGAATAACTATTCTCATGCTCAGTAAAATGAAGTTGCCTGTGTTTTTTGCAGGGAGATAATTTCCATTTGGCGATTAACCAAAAGGGGGTAATCATAAAAAAAAGTTTGGGAACCGCTGATGTAGCAGCTTTATGACCATTTTCGAAACTGTTTCTGCATTCCAACAATTCCACTTGACTTTTAACATATCACGTGACACCACATGACGTCATGAAAGAGGCGTTAACAGGTATGGCAACTGAGAATAAGCTCACACTATTCCTGAATTTCATCGAAGCATTTACTCTGCAGAATGGATTATCGTCACCAGAAAATTGCTGAAAGGGGGAGGATCATCGGCATGAAGGAGAGCAGGCTATCTCCAACTTAAATTGCAAGAGAATTTGGAATTTCTAGGAACACTGTTTATATATGGTTGAAGAGGTGGCAAGAGGAAGGTAATCTACGAGATCACCGCAGAACGGGGAAACCTCGACTGACAACTGCTGTGGATGATCGGAGGATCTGCGATGTTGCCGAAGCCCATCCCTTTACCATTTCTAAAATTCGTAAAGTGAAGAATTTGAAGAATTTGGAGAGGGAGGTTCACTTGTCTGGTCTTGTTTCTCCTCTCTCTCTCAAAATCTCCTTTTATAGCATCCACTCTTATTGTGAACTCCATTGGCAACTTTGCTGCTCCTTTCAAAGTTGGGATCCTCTCTTTCCAGGATCGCCATTTCTTGCTCAAAGAGTTTAAGGGCCTCATTTAAACTCTTCATGGGGAGAGAGCCTCTTGCAGGACTCTCTGGCACTGAAGTGGTCTCTGCTGTCATTTGTTGTTCTTGCAGATCCACAAGTTCTTCGTTGCTGAGCTCTTGAGAATGGGAAGCCAGCATTCGTAATTGCGGATTTTCGTAAAGCGAACGTTCGTAAAGTGCTCATTGCCTGTATATCAGGTTTTTGCTCTATCTTTGTTATAACACAAAATAGTGTCTGAATCTATGTTCAATATTAAATGTAAATAAATAAATAAATAAATGAATCAATAAATAAATACAGGGGGATGAGTGGTGCAGGTTGTGGAATTTGCTCGGGGTGCAATAATGCCTACTACGGCTTTGTTGTTATATATTGAAACTTCAGTTCGTTCAGGATGACAAGCTTGCCAATACCATGAACACTGCCATCACGTCCGAAGGTTTTTTTTTAGTTTTTACAAGACCATTTTTTATTCACTTCATTGACAGCTCCCTTGTTAATATATATCCCCTTCTTGAATTTGTATTTAACTATTCATTTAATTTTCCTTAGTAATATGTAAACCAGAGTGATGAATGGAAATAATTATGTTCTGAAGACATCACTAAGTCAACCAACTAATCAGCGCTCATTCACTGAACCCCAAATTCATTCGTAAAATGTTAATACCGTTTGTAATACAAACAACAAATATATGCCAGGTGTCGCTGTCTGTTCTCAAGAGTGTCCTACGAATAATGAGCGTAACTGTACATTAACCATTTCAACTGCGACCCCCTACAAGCCACAACTATGATCGCGTCATTGTGCTTTATTGTATTTAAAAATAACTATATTTCAAAATACTCTATATATTAGCCATCATACACCGAAACACACCTCGCAGTTATGGTTATAAAGCCATTTAATGGTTCACACACATACATCAACAGACAGGCGTGTTTATAAAACATACTCGCAACATGGGGGAAGTGGCTATTAAGATTAGTGGTCGGGTATTTTTGCTGAATGAGTTGAGTGAGAATCCTCACACTGGTGAGAAGACGGTGTACTCCTTTAATAACGGATGCTGGTGGCACGGCTGTGCACGTCTTAAATGTGGTATAACAGGTGATATCTATGGTAGATCACCCGCTGATAGTCCTGCATGGACTAGTACTCGCGACCAACTTGTGAGCTCCCAGTTCACTCACAAGGTATTATCGGAGCACGAGTATGATGCGTGGAAGGAGACCGATGAGCAGTACCGTGAAGAAGTTTAAGGGCAATCGAACGCACAGTGGTGGTGGACCCTCTGAAATGCGGTTCCAGTCTGTTTGGAGGTCATACAAACCCCTTTAAACTATACTTTCCACCTACGAAGGGTGTGAAACTCCATTACTGCGATTTCTGTTCTTTATACCCCGACATGATAAGAAAATCCCATACCTGAAGACTCGTTGGACACGCACTGCCTTGTATCGAAGTGTTCTCAGGTAATTTAAACGAGAACTACTTTAGACTTTCTTTCGTTGACGTTCTCCCTCTTCGCGACTTTTGGATGCCTATCTCACCCATCGTCATAAACCATAAACTTAAGTTTCCCATGTGCGTGAAGTGCGTAGAGGAAAACAACGGTGGGTATAATCATACAAACAACCAAAGGAAGATCCGGGATGTTTTCACCAGTTCTGACACTGTCCCCTTTCGCTTCCGTGGGGAATGAATAAATGATGTATATACTGTAGTTTGTTGCCTTTTTTAAATTGTTTTAGTTTATTTATTTTATGTGCTTTAAATAAACAAGAGTACGTAGATTTGTTTTATTAACCATTACACAATGTAATGTGTGTGTGTGTGTGTGTGTGTGTGTGTGTGTGTGTGTGTGTGTGTTGGAAAAATGTATTGTACATCTACCGGCTAAAGTAACTGTTAATTTGATATCCTGTCTGAGCACCGTCCACAAACCTGCGCTATTCCCCGATATCTCTCTCTACCGGTTTAGTTGTTTCGCAGCCTTCGTTGGAGCGTGCCCGTGTTCAGTTGATGCTGAAGTTTTTTACACTACCGAGTAGAACAAATTGAACATTTTAATAACAATGGCTGCCCCAGATATTGCTTGTTCTACTTTCCTCGAATGATACTCTGTAAAGTCTACAGATGTTGTGAATACTCTAATTTTCTTTCTTTGTATTTGTAAACTCTGGATCTTGATTTTGGCTCCATTCTTCTTCTAGGGGGGAGGGCCGGTTTTGCGGGTATTCGCCGTTGCCTCCGCTTCCTGTATAAAAAAAGCAACTTTTGGCTCATCAACTCACAAAAAATCAATAATAAATTGTAATATTGATATTATTGTGTTACTGTTAATATTGTTTATTGTATTATATTTTTTATACATATGCATAGAAATGCATTAACTGTCGCACTTGTCATATATATATGTGTGTGTGTGTGTGTGTGTGTGTATTATATGTCACTCTCTGTATGCCTTTTGTGTGCCATTTAAATGTAGCAAAGAATAATGAAATTATTATGATGATCATTATTATTATTATTATTATTATTATTATTATTATTATTATTGACTTTGATATTTTTTTGTATCATAATTGTGGCCACTAAAATTCATAGTGTGACATCACAATTTTTTTTTAATGAAATGCCATTAACGGTTTAAGATCTCATCAGGGTTAAAATTTTGCTCTACTGGCACTCCACTTTAGCAATTCCCTTTTTTTCCCCTTGGCACTGGCACTTATCTTTGTGACACTCCCCTTTTGCCACTGGAAATGGCTCTTACTAAATGCACCTATGTCACTTTACTTTAGCAACAGAAGAAACAACACTCCCATTTGAGCTGTCATATGTATGGCAATTAAATTAATAATTAATTAAGGCAAAAAACTTCACTTTTTTCTACGTGAAGGTCAAAATATGAAAATAAAAACCCACTCTAATAGACAGAGTTTATTTCCACGACAGTTTCGACGCCCACTGGCATCCTCCTCGGGTGGATACAGAAACACGAATGAACCAAAACAAGAGGGAAAAACAGTCCAGGGACCGACCGTTAAGAAATTCGCACCTAGGTTAGATCCCATTCTCCCGACACCGGAAGGGCATTTTCATTAAGTACATTCGCGCAAATTTAAAACTATCTTCCTGTTCTAAACATACAGATTCTATTATTTTTTTTTTTTACATAATTATTACATTTATTATTAAATTTATTACATTTAATATTGCATAATTATTTATTACAGAAATTATAAATTTATTATTACATTGGTTATTACATTGTTGTTTATTATACAGAACTTACAAACCGAAAAACGAATGAAAAAAGACGATTAGGGCGAGTTGCCAGATACCATTCTAATTGTTCAGGTATACATTATTAGGTTGCCAGATTGTACCGTTTATTTAATTAATTCTTAAAAGTTGGCTTAGAATTCCGCTAGTAGGTTTAGAAGGCGTAACCAGCCATTTGGTATAATTGTTTACAACCAAAAGAATTAAATAAAACAACATTACACCATTCTGTTTATTATAAATATATAGAAAATAAATATACATTTGAATCATCAATTAAAAATAATAATAGTTTAAGAAATATAAACGAGGAATATGCATATAATCAAAAATTGTATCCGTCAATATAACAGTACAGGAGAAATATATATATACACACACACAATTATATTAGGGAGATATATAGAAAATAAATATACATTGGAATGATCAAAAAACAAAAATAAAAAATAAGAAATAATATAACCATCAACATAGCAGAAATATATACACACAACTAAATAAATAAATACATACACTTTATCTTCTACCGCGCAACATAAGAAATCGTAGTCATCAATATAGCAGAAATATATATACACACACACACACACATAAATATGTTAAATATATAAATACATTTCACTTTTTTCAAAATACTAAACTCGCACTTAATCGAGTCTACAATTACATCATTATTGCTCTGCATTACACAGTATACGCGGTTTAATAATATTTCACCGTTTAGAGTATAGGGAAACCTGTACTCGATATGAAGGACCTTCATATCGTTCAGTACTATTTTTGTTCCCACTTTACAACCGGTTGGTAAGTTATCTTTAAATACGTCTAGAATACAATCAAAAGCACGCACAAAAAGTTAATCGTTAGCTACATTATTAAACACAAGTTTATAAACACGCCTTTCCAATCGAGGGTTTATTTCTACCGACGTGAGCTTTTCAATCGTGAACTCATCTTCACTCAACATAGCGGCAATTGAAATAATCTTCTAAGTCGTTACGACAACTGCTCGTAAGATAAAGTTCTTCAGGGTGAACGGTGTAGGTGAGCTCAGCCCTGTACCGATCAATTCCTTTGTACCAAAGTTCATGATATTTCAAAGAGTCTAAACTTTTTAAATAAACGTCCAGCTCTAGACCGTTCTCACCTTGTCCAGCCCTACACTCGGTAAACCCATCGAGCAGAGCGGTGTATGCGTATTCAAGTACTGTATCAAAATAAAGCATATCCGTAACACGCGCGTCTAATATAGGTTTCAGCTTGCGGAATCCGACGATTTCAAACATTCTGTCGAGGATGAAACGGTTTCGCGTAGGAACAAGAGCGGATCGTTATTTATACACAACGTACATACAACGGCGTATGAGGGGGTGTCACTAATCTGCTCTCTTCTTGTACCTACGTTGGCAGGTATTTTATAACGATCTTCACTCCACTTCTCAACTATCACGAAGATTCTATTCATCTCCTCGACACTTAAATAAACAACATTCCGTTTGTTTGTTTGTCTACATTCCGTTTCCAGTACATAGCGAACGGCACCAGAATTACGCCTGAACACGCGCAACGATTTCGTCACGGACACATCGTACCAGGCGTTGAGAATGCTGCTCAAAGGAAGTTCCATCGTATTCGAGGAGCGCACGTCCACTCGGTTCAAACTCCGAGATAACTATGAGCCGCGTGAGGCACGCAGGTAGGCAGGAACGGTTCGATAGGCGGTTGACTCACCCTGATGATACGTGAATGGGCATGTTCGAACTCGTATGATCCGTGAGGTGCGAGTCGCACCATAATCTAATGAAACGTGTGCGGCGCTGATCGAATTGTGTAACCCATTATATTGGGTAGGTGTTTTTTTCCGATACAAGAATTAATTTCGGTTTTAACGTTTTATCACTGCCACTTCCCAGAATACGCACCAGGCATTTTCCTTCAGGATAATTTTCACGAACAAAACACATTTTATAATGTTTTATCTCTCTTAAACATCTTTACACTCCGGCGCACTATTTGAGAGGAACATATGCCCATATTTTTCCTTTTTGCCTAGCAAACGATACTCGTCACTAAAGTCTGCTAAAAACTCACGCAGGGCATTAGCCACAACCTCACTACGAACTTCATCATGATATACATTAATATAGTGGTAAAAATACTTAAGATTGTCCATGATGACGAGATTCACATTTTCAGTCGTAGGGTATGAGTAATCGATATGGTGTAACATGACATAATACCGCTTGTCAACCACCCATCAATAAAGGAAGGGGGAATAGGAAGTTTTTCGGTATCTACCACATCTTAAGGCTTTGCAGAATACCATTTCATAAACATTGAACAAGCAATATTAAAGGTAGCCATTTTCTTCTTCTACGCGGGCGAATACACGGCTAAGCTCCAAGGGCTTACTGCAGTCAACTGACCACGCAGGGAATCCCAGAGAGTAGCATGACTCACGTTGCTGGTCTTACAGTGGGCGGAGCTTAGAACTTTCACCTGTGCACCCACACACACACACACACAAAGGAGAAACTGAAAAGCTAATTGAAACATGATTTATTTAATAAACGAGATATTCAAGTTATATACATTTACAAATACGTGTAATAAATAAGTAACAATATACATCAAAGATTATATACAAGACATATATATTTACAAATACGTGTGATAAGTAAGTTAACAATAGACGCATCAAAGGTTATGGTATCCAAAGGGTACGGTATCATAGGTACCAGGTAACTGGTAACGTTTCTTATAGGTGTTACGGCACACCTTCGTTCCCCTAAGTTCCTTCACGCCCCCCAGCTTCTGTGCCCGAAAATTGTGGGTGCCTACAGTTAGTTGGGAGGCCGTTCGCCCTCATCATCGTCCAAACACACTAGATCTTTCACGAATCAAATTAAGACCCGCCGATTCGCATGGTTGAGCGTGATACCCTTTGCCTTCACGATATATTTCATATCCTCTCCCACCCTCACCCGTACCCCATAAGTTTTTGGACCTGTTGAGACAAAAGAGTCGGCGTATGCGGTGTCTCCATACTCATCCTTGATCTCATCAGTCAACTCACCGAGGAATTCACCAATAGGAGGCATGTATTCACCCTCCCTCTCTGTGAATATCACGCTATCTGTATCGGCATCAATACTCTCCGCCCAAGAGAATGCAATAACCCCCAAAGTTTTATGCGGGCGTAGGCCGTTGTGAAACTGGCTACAGGTATGTTTGTAACCCGTGAGGTATCTGTGGCCAATTCAGTGTTGTTGTACTTTATTATGTAAGTATTACCTACATTCATGATCTCCATGACCTATTTATCGGGAGCGTTGGCATAATCCCAGACTTCACTATAACTTTGTGCCAAATGAACGTTCCCTTTGCCTGTATTCTGTGCAAATTTTCCCCAAAGACTGTTTACACACAACTTTGCACTAAAGCGCTTGCCAGGGTTCTTTATAATTTGGGGTCGGTCAAGCTGTATACCTTCACGGTCACGGTAACGTTGAATATAGGCAGACTTTTCATCTTCGGTGTCAACTCCTCGCGGATACCCTGATGCCTCAACCTTATCCTTCAAAAATGCGTTTATATATGGTGTGAAAAGGTTGGGTAGCTTCTGAAACCTCCACACCTCATGCATCTTCAGTATTCTATACCCATGGCGTACGGCTAGGGCCAGCTTTGGACTTGTATATACGCCTCTGATCTTACGCTGGTGGGGTATATGGTTACAATTACCGTTATTCTCTTCCGCGCACTTCACGCACAGAGGGAACATGAGCTTGTGGTCGATAATGACGGGTAAAATCGGCATCCATAAATTGCGAGGGGGTAGCACGTCTACGAAAGAGAGCCCAAAGTAGCGATCATTCAAATTTCTTGAAAATTCATTGATGGAAGGCAGGTTAGGTCCCACCATTTTCTCAGGAGCGCCCACGGGGTACGGATTGTTCTTCATCACGTATGGGTATAAAGAACAGAAATCGTAGTAATGGAGTTTCACACCCTCCGTAGGTGGAAAGTATAGCCTGAATGGATTTGTACGTCCTCCAAACAAGCTATCACCACATTTGAGAGGATCCAGCACCATTGAACGCTTGATCGTGTTTATTTCCTCACGGTACACCTTGTCTGTCTCCATCCGTGCATCATATTTATGCTCCCACAAGACTTTGTGAGTGAACTGGGATCCTATAAGTTGATCGCGGGTGCAGGTCCACGCAAGACAGTCGGCAGGAGATCTACCGTGGATATCTCCGGCGATTCCGCACTCAGGACGGGGGCATCCATGCCACCAGCGTCCGTTAAAGGAGTACACAGTCTTCACACCAGTGACACGGTGTATGAGCCAGTAAATAGCCTTGTGGCCGTAACTGCGGGGGTTGTTTCGGTGAATAATGGCTAAGGTGGCTTTAGGCATGAAGTTATTCTTGAACACCGGAAAACATAATGACGCGATGGTGGTTGCGACTTGCAGCGGATCGCATTTGAAACGGCCTATGTACATCCTTCTAAAGGCCTGGAAACATACTCTAAGCACGCGCACATCATTCACGCAATAACGCTCACATTCATCAGCTATATTATAAGGATTACGTTCATTAAAACTGTTGTAGTATCGATCAAAGTCTTCACGTTCATCTACACTCATACAATCATAGTTAAAATAATGTTTGGGTGGTGGTGGGCCTACGTAGTTTAAAGTCTCGCTGTGAGGAAAGTGTAAGGGAAGTATCCTTTGGAAACTTCAGCTGCTACCCCATCACCTTGGGTAGCTTTGCTAATTTACAAGGTGTGAATAATAAAGTGTCTTTAAATTGTACATTGCCTCTTATTTGCATCTGTATTAATTTGTTGCCTCTTTTCAATGGATCACCTGTAAATATCTCAGAGGATTCGTGCTCAAGCAACTCCTTATAAAGGAACTGCGTGTCAAACTTTGCCCGTTATGGGCGAGAATATACACAGTCATTTTTTGAACTTGTCGGCTAACTTGACAATATAGGACACAAATAGTTTCACAGGACTATCGTGGACATTCGTTTTAAAAACGTTTGTCCGTTTACCGCATTTGGGGCACTCGTCACATTCGATCCCATACACTCATCGCAGATAGTCTGGCTCACAAGTAAATGTGGAATTACCTCTTTGGTTTCAGCATTCGTATATGTTTCTATATCGTAGTATACAGTTATACAGGGTTTTTTTAGGCTTGCATCTTTCATATAACATACATGCTTTACTCCATCCGCCTTATATCCTCCTGGCATGTAGGACAGTGAATTTCGTCACACTTGTGCTTAAATTTTCCCCAATTATCCATTGTGTGAAACATACCACATTCACAGATTCTCATTTTCCTGCACGTGCCAGTTGATTTATGGAGTCAAAGCTTATTATTGAAGAATGTGCGTCTACACACATCACAGTCTCTCTTCTCAGCTTCAACTACACGGCTTTCACATTTGGTGCTTTTACACTGTTCACATACCATGTGACATTCTTTACAATGTTTCACTATATCATCCGCAAACTCGAGGCACCCCTTACACAAATCATGATGTCTCCCATATTTTCGACTTTTGTCATAACTCGCGTAAAGCACCTTATATTACGGATGGGGAGATACGTTGTCCCTGACAATCCTAAAATAAGTAGGGGTCTTGTACGATCTCTCACACAGCTTTTAAAAACATACACAGTCCTACGACGATCATCCAACCCAAACAACTATACGACATTCATTTCCTGTTCTACCCTTCTCAGCTCTTCAGGACCCATATTACAGTCAAATTCAAGTTCACAGTCTACAGCTAGTTTACGGGCACGCTCCACGACCGTAGGCAACCAAATTTTTGGCCTGTGTATTTTGTACAGTAAACATACGTGCTAAGACTACTGCTATAAAGCCGCAACCACGATCGACGTTTATATGCTTTCGTAAATAATCGAGAATTGAAGTTAAGAGTATACGGTATGGCACTATGTCCCGCAACACGGAATACACGCAATATTTATCGTGAAGTGTCCATATTGAAGGCTATACTACTTTGGGCGGCTTGCATTATACGTCCTAATATATATTCTACATCTTCAGCCCCAAACGTCTAAATGGCACTACTACCCAATAATCATCTACATCACCGTCATCTGACCCGAATCCGAAGGACAGACTCGTCCTGACTTCACGCTCGTCGCGGTTCTGAAGAGCAAACTCTACAATACGCTGTACAACCCGGCGTAGCCCGCGCTCAATTCCATTGCTATACATGGCTCTAGGGTCGACCCTGACTCTATACCGATTTCTAGTCAAGGCTGGGGTGGGGGCTGCGGAGCGCACCAACTCAAACGTTATATCATCCTCAACAGAACGAGTCACCGCTGTGGAGGATGAACAAGAGTTTATATTGGATGATGGGATTGGTTGCGTAAGACGTTGAGGGTTGGGGATCTATTATTGCAGACTCAACAGAACGGGGGACAGCTGTGGAGGATGGACAAGGGGCTATATCGGCCAAAGATGCTGATGTGGGGTTGGCAGCGTAAGACGTTGAGGGCCTGGAGTCTATTATTGTAGACTCAACAGAACGGGGGGCAACTGTGGCGGATGAATAAGGGGATATATTGGCGGAAGGTGCTGCTGGGGGGCTTGTTGCGTAAGACGTTGAGGGTTGGGGCTCTATTACTGGTGGTTGGCTAACAACAGGCGCGTATTTCGGTCGCTTTATACCTGACGTGGGGTTCTCTTCATCATACCTCCGCTTTGAACGTGCTACCGGTATCGCTGGTGAGGGTTCGTCGGCAGGGGAGGATTCTGTGATCACAACTACACTGTCGTCGGGGTCATCCGTAATGTCGATGATGGGGTGCTGTACCTCATCGTCATTCACGGTTCTGTGGGAGAAGAAAACAAAATATAAGGAACAGCACTCAAAATTTGTAATATTTTGTAAATGATCCACTTAGGAGTGTGACGTGTTAGAAATGGACTCTGTAGAAAAATTCAGATTCACGAGCCCATCCACATGTATTATATCTGGACCTACAGGATGTGGTAAAACTGTGTTTATGCTTAAAATCATTAAAGAAAAGGGAGAGATGTTCTCGAAATTTGTGCATAAAGTTATATGGTGCTATTCGACGTATCAATCAGTGTTCAACGAGTACCAAGATGATATTTTGTTCCACAAAGGTGTATATGACGTTAATTCGTTAAAGGGAAATGAACATACAGTCATTGTAATTGACGATCTCATGTTGGAGATGGATAAAACGTTTGCCGAGACATTTACAGTATTCTCCCACCATCTTAACATAAGCGTGTTCTTCATCAATCAGAATCTATTTTTCAAAAATAGATACATGCGCGATGTGTCGTTAAATACACAATATCTAGTCTTATTCGCACAACGTAGAGATGTATCACAAATTGGGGTATTAGCCAATCAAATGTTCCCGAATCAGCGTAAGGAGTTTTTGGAAGTTTATAAAGAAGCTACAAGCACGCGTTACGGATATTTGCTTTGCGACCTTCATCCGCGAAACACGTTTAGGGTGCTTCTAAGAACGAATATATTTCCAAACGAGCCTGAAACGGTGTATATTCCAGAATGACAAAGAGACTAAAGAAATACCGTGAATTAATAAAAATCTATCATCGACTGCCCCGGGCAATGCAGCAGATGTTTATTAAAAATATCGACTCCGACTTTTTAAAATGCATCTGTGAAATCTGTCTTAACGTTATAAATTGCAATGTATCAATGAAACCATCTCAGAAGGCTCGCCTACGCCGTTACAAGAACATAATACGTGCACTCGCTCGTAAAAGTCAAACTGTAGCGAAGAAAAAACGAATTATTGTACAAACAGGAGGGTCATTTCTCCCCATCTTATTTTCAGTTTTGGGTCCTTTACTGACTAGATTAATATAATGAAGAAAGTGGTAGTGATTCCACACGAGGTGTACGCTTCACTGCAAAGGAATCCAGACACGGATCTAGATCCCCGTAAAAGCAGACTTAAAAGAATGGAAAGCGAATTGCTAGCCCTATTAAACAGTGAAAAAACACTGATGAGAAAAGAATCTTATACCAAGAAGCTCTGCAGAAATTTCTTCACGAGTACGAAAATTATAAGAACCCGACAGAGATTCCTGTGGTTATTAGGCACAGCACGGGGACGATGGACATGGCGACATAGGACCTGTACCCGACGATACAGCTGACCAACCAAATTAAGGGATCAGCCACACAACATATCGAGCATGTATTAAAAAGCACCCTCCCACATACATTGAGGAATAAAGGTTTAAGTCTTTATAATCTATTGAATGAGGACCCAGCCATACAATGGACCGATACAGGCGAGATCATTGTGGAAGGATCAAGGTACAGGGGTCGAATATCGTAGACATTGTCCATGATCTGGTGAGAAAGTGGGATAGGCCATCACCATCAGGATGGAAGCATATTAAAGCAAGACTACAACAAATAAATGTCCCTAAAACGTTGATAGGAAATCTGAACAGGTTAAAAGACTTGGAACATGCAACGCATGTGGCACAATTGAAGACGCCGTCACCCCCGGCGGTAACACCTTTGAAGAGGAGAAAGAAGAGGATAAACAACGGTCAACCCTACCCACGTGCCTCTAAAATACGCAAATGGCTAACGTATTAAGTAAACGCTATTATGACATTTCTAACCCAGCCTCCTACGGCGGCGTAGATAGACTGTACAGAAGTGTTTACGGAGTAGGAAAAAAAGATGTTGAGAGATTTTTGCGGGAGCAGGACGCTTATACGCTTCATAAGCCGTGAGAAAAAGGTTTAAAACAGCCAAGACAACGGCTGCCTCGATTGATTCTATTTGGCAAGCAGATTTAACAGACATGCAAAGATATTCTGTGTATAACGATGGTTACCGTTACATTCTATTCATAATAGATGTATTCTCTAGATATCTGTGGCTAGTTCCTCTGAAAAATAAATCACCTGAAACAGTTGCTAAAGCCACCAAAACGCTAATGTTAAAAGAAAACAGGGTTCCTGGCTATTTTTGTACGGATATGGGGAAGGAATTTATAGGCCGTGCTTTTCAGAACATGTTGACAGAGTTTAATATCAGCTATTACACAACCAATTCTATACATAAGGCTTCTTTAGCTGAAAGAGTTCAACGTACCATAAAGGAACGCATGCACCGCTATTTTACACATAAAAACACAGATTTCTAGACATTCTGGAATCATTGGCATCATCCTACAACCGCTCACACCATCGCACGATTGGGACAACACCTAACGAAGTTTTAGAAAGAGGTACGCTCCCGAGAAGAGATGGATCACCAACACCACCACACTCTGCGCGCTTCAAAATCAATGATTATGTAAGGCTGTCGCGTTCGGGAAATAAATTCGCAAAGGGTTTTGAGCAAGGATGGACACGTGAGATTTTTAAAGTTAGGGCTATGAGACCTAAAGGTGAGATAATGATGTATTACGTTGAAGATTTGAATGGGGAAGAAATCTCAGGAGGCTTTTACCGCGAGGAATTGCAGAAAGTGCATTTAATTTAGGAAAAAATGTGTTTAAAATTGAGAAAATTTTAGGAAGCAAAGGTTCAGGAAAGAGAAAAATGTACCTGGTGAAATGGCTAGGGTACCCAGAAAGCTTCAACACCTATATAAAAGCTGATGCAATAATGAAGCTTAAATAGTATGCAACATGGCTCCTAACCATTTCTACGTCACACTCCCGTCCTCCTCGTCCCTGTCTGTACACCCTAACAACACACTAGCCAACTTTGTATCAGAGCTCCATGGACCCATTGAATTGGGTCGTGATTCGTATGAGGTGGGGTTATGTGAACTCCAGTTAACCACCAAATTTTTAACTCTTGAAAAAGCACAGGTCATATTTCTGATCCTTAGAAGCACCGATGAATGCGAAAAATTAGGCATAATCTTAGACAATACTGTACGCTCAACCCTGTGCGGTGAGGGACGGTTCTATAGCATAAATGTTTCGTTAGGAATCGGGCATTATGATACAGCCATGGATATTGTGGAGGGTTTAAACAAGAGTCTTGAAAATTCGTACATGACAAACGATTTACTTTTTGAAATCGTAAACATAGACACGCCCGCATGCACATTGAGGTTAAAATCAACGCTTAGTAAAAATATTAGAGATAAAGAGCTGTTCACAATTGCGGCTGAGGGCCGATATAGCGCAGTCTTCCAAAGAGAGACATTTCACGAGGCACAACGTGACTTGTCCAGCTTAATGTTTCAATTGAAGATGGAGAAATTTGCTGAAAGCTCTCAGTCCCCAGACATGTGCTATATTTACAGTAATATAGTGGAGCACCAGTTTGTTGGGGATACCCAGGCACGCCTGCTGCGCATTGCCCACATCCCCAACCATAGAGGAAGGAGTTTGAGTATTACATATGACAGACCCCATTATGTGAATGTCGCAACTAATTTAATAACCAATATCTCAATATATATAAGAACGATTGAGGGTGAAAACTTCCCATTCGGTAACGGGAGCTTAACAGTGAAGCTACACTTTCGACGCACTGAGTTATAATGGATAGAAAGCCTTTCACCGTCTATCGAGGGGTGAGATACCAGCGCGGTAGTGGACTTGGGTCCATTTTTTCATCCATACTACGTACGGCTGTTCCTTTGCTGAAGAGGGGTGCCAGATACCTCGGAAGGAAAGCGCTACAATCAGGTCTTAACACTGCAGAAGACATATTGGCTGGGGCTAAACCTAAAGAAGCTCTAAAAAAACATTTAAAGCGCACGGGACGAAATCATCAAAGATGCAAAGAGAAAAATGCGTGGTGGCGGGAAGAAGAGGGCTGTCCGGAAGAAGGGGTCACGTGGTATTAAACGTAAAAGGATATCAAAAAAGAAGTGCTGTAAGCGAATGAAACCTATGGTTGACCACTTTTTTGACTGATATAAGCTAAGGACATTGATCTCATGAATCATAGTTTGTTTACTACTTGTCGAGAGAGGAGGCACTATTTCTAACTCGTCATGGCACGCTTCATCCACCCATGTAGTTCACAATGCTGTAAATCGGAGCTATCCCTTTTTGAGATGCCTCCAACTCAAGTTTCTATTGAGCACAGTGACTTTATTACAATTAACCCTTTAAACACAATTAGTTCCCCGAGTGCTCCTATAGAATTCGTGATACCCAGCTCAGGTCCTTACTTTTTTGATCCAAGCTGTGTGCACATGTACGCTAAGCTACGTATAGCCCATTCTGATGGAACGGACTGCGATGACAAATATGCTGTATACCCTGAAACAAACTTTCTGCACTCCATATTCAACCAGTGTGACGTATATTTAAATCAGGCCAACATATCGTCAGGCACGGGATACTATCATCTACGAGCCTATCTGGAAAATGTCCTCAACTTTTCCAAAGAAGCGAAGGCTACCTTTTTAAGTGCCGAGGGATATTATCAAACTAAAGACGAAAGTAGTATAAAGGACAAATTTAAAAATTCTAAAAAGAAGATATACGAGTGTTTTGGACGTCTGCACACAGATTTCACTTTCCAGGAGAAGTTGCTTGTCAACGGGGTGGATATGAAAATAAAGCTCACCCGCACGAGTCCTGAGATCTGCTTAAATCTGGATGCTGATCAAGAAGAGGGAGCAAAGCCCGTTGTGGTTCACATTATGGACACATACCTCCGCGTACGGCGAGTGAAATTAAGTTCACCAAAACAACTAGAAATTGAGAAAAATTTACTAAACGCTACAGTGAAATACCCTATTAACAGAGTACAAATCAAACTATATACGGTGCCTGCAGGGTTGGCGTCGAAGCAGATAGAAAACATCGCCCTGGGAAATCTTCCTAAAAGGATATTAATCGGAATGCAGGACCATGCTTCGGTGAATGGAAAATATAAAAAGAGTGCCTTTAAATTCGAGAATTTCGGACTTAAAAATATAACTCTATACGTTAATGGCATTGCTTTGGGTGGAACATTGGATACGGACTATTCATCAGACGCTGTGTTACCTCTTTGCGCGAGAGCCTATAGTAATCTGACCCATATTGCAGGTGATTGTGATGAGCTCGGTAATGGGGTAACGCAGAAAGAATTCATTGATCAATTTAACCTTTATCCGTTTGACATTACACCTGACTTATCTGCTAGCGTAAATACGCATTTAAGCCCCAACAGAGCGGAAACATCTCAGTGAGGTTGGAATTCACCAAGCCTATAGACGCGCCTATTAGTGTACTAGTATATCTCGAGTCGCAAGCCCTAATAGAAGTAGATAGATTTAGAGCGTTATCACTGACTTTTAAAATGGATGCTAATACACTTCAGAGAGTAATGAATAGTGAACGAGTCACACGTTCCAAATTTATCGGCGTGTTTGCGAAGAATGAAACATTGAGTTTGCCAAGTACGCGAGAATGCGGTAGTCTTATTGTGAACACAGATGTCATCGGTAATGAAGGGATTCATTGGTTTGCAATCTATTTTAAAAATAGCACCGCCTGTACTATTTTGATTCACTCGGTACTCAACCCTGGAGTGACCCTGATATTGTAAAATTTCTCGCTCAGTTACATATTCCCGAAGTTGTATGGAACCCGTTTCGAATACAAGGATATTTTAGTAATACTTGTGGAATGTACTGCATTTCATTTCTCATGCATATGTCACGTGATAAAGAATTTATAAATTTTTAAAATTTATTCGACCCGTGTCACACTCAACGAAACGATGAAATGGTATGCAGACAGATAAAAAGCCGTTTTCCAATTGTGCGTACTCGTTGTATAGTATAATGTTTTTGTTCGTGTGTATATTTGTAACGTTAGTTTGTATATTCTGTAGTTTAAGATGGTTATTGTACTGATTTCTTTCATTTAATAAATTGATGAAAATATATTGTCTTCTTCCCCCAAAAAAGATCGAAAAACACTTACATTATTTCGATGTGACATTCATTATGCTGACTGTTCGGTATATCCTCCGTATTCAGGTCCATGACACGAGATTCTTCAAAAGATTGTATAACACGTGTCAAATCCTCATCGGACCTTAAAGGAGAAAGAATAATGTTCATATTGAATCTTTTTTAATAAAAACATATACAGAGTATACATATTGTAAGACAGACCCCATTATGTGAAGATATCTTTGGTTCGCTCAGAGAAGCTCATTTAAGAGGTAATTCCGAATAACCTTTATAAAAAACATGCAAAAGATTGCCATAAAATCTTTCGATTTTAGCATAATGGTGAGTATCTAAATGAAGTATTTGACGAGATACTACATCCCTCCATATATATGAAATCATCTTTCTGACAGTTTGTGAATAAAAAATAAAAATAAAATTACAAACACTTACATTTCTATGGTAGTCCCTTGCGTCGGATTGTAAGGAACGTCATTGCAAATATCGTCAACGGTTTGCGTTGGAAATAATCCATTACGGTCAATCGCGTTAAAAAGATTAATTGCAGTCAATGCTGCAGTGTCACCTTCTTGATAAATCTGGAAAAGTGTAAAGTTCGTGATCCATGGCGGAGGGAATGTTTATTCACTGGCGAAAATAGCTACTGTTACTCCCAACTGAAAAATATTTCCTTTTATATGCACAATCACCAAGCTCCGCCCCAAAAGATCAAGAGCAGATGTTCGTAATGATTGGTTGGCAGTGTAACTGGGTGGAGCTATGATAAGTTTGTGCACCGATATAACGGGTCCATGCTTTGGACGACTAATGGCATCTTTATATTTTCTCCATAGATTTAATGCTCGTATTACCCCTTGCATTCTCCTTCACGACAATATTTGTATCTATACTTGGTTTTCTCCAATCCATCCCTTTATGCAATATTGTTCACAACAATATTTTATTATTTTGCGTCCATACTAAATTGAGTCTCAATTTTCGGTTGCAAGTTATTTTGCGCCCATACTAAATTGAGTTTCAATTTTCGGTTGCAAGTTATTTTGCGCCCATACTAAATTGATCCTCAATTTTTTGGGTGCAAATTATTTGGCAACCATACTAAACACAGCTTTCCCAAGATTCCTGACTTGTGGATTTTTACTTCTCGCATAGATGTGTGAATAAATAACCACCCCGCCAGTGCTGGAGCTTAGTTCGGATTCCACGTTAAACTGTAGGTCTAAGGCAGAGTGAAAAGTTTAACCATTGTTACAATTCGGCGAGGAGCTAGTTATTATTATTATTACTACATAGAAAAATCTACATTGATATGCACAAATTGTCTTTGGGCATATCACATTTTGCAGCCACACTATTCCCGGATCAATAATCACTAATGTAATCGAGAGGATTTTATAATAAAGAAATTATAAATGTATCATTCCTTTATTTATTTAAAAAAAAAAGAATAAACAAAACTCTCTCTCTCTCTCTCTCTCTCTCTCTATATATATATATATATATATATATATATATATATATATATATATACACGAGATAGGTGTACGCCTGATGTAAATGAATTCTGTATTTTAAATGAGTCTAGAGTTTCATTGGTACGTTTTATTTCCCACTAACTGTGTACACGAGATAAGTGTACGTATGGTGTAAATGAACTCTGAAGCTGTTCTTTTTTCATTACATACAAGGACAAGAACTACCACAATAAGTAATGCATCCCGTGCAATTTCTGCCCGCCAGTGCTGCAGTTTAGTTCGGTTTCCACGTTAAACTATGGGTCTAAGGCGGAGTGAAAAGCTTGACCATTGCAATTCGGCGAAAAGGAGTTAGCTATCATTATTACTATTGTAATTTGTACCATCATATGTATATATATTGTGTGTGTGTGTTTGTGTGTGTGTGTGTGTAAATATTTCCATTCCTTTATTTATATTTTTTAAAAGGAAAAGAATAAACAAAACTTTCTGTGTGTGTGTGTGTGTGTGTGCGTGTGTGTGTGTGAATTTTTGAAAAATGTATAATAATAATACTAATAATAATAATAATAATATGTCTTTCCAATTCAATAACAGAGATGTTATCTATGAATATGACACCATACAAATTACGTGTAAATAAAAATAACTAAGTTCATAAAATATAAAACATTTTTTTTTATATAAAAAGGAAGACAAACGCATGGAGAGCGAGAAAGTTCAACCCAAATTCCTTCTCGCCAGTTTGTGGTTTTAAAAGGCCTCGGGCTGGACCTTTTTGCTGGATCTTTTGCTTACCTGCCTCCTCTCGCTGTCGTCTGAACACAATGTTAAAACAAAACATTAATCTAAGAGTTAATATTGGGATTCGTTTTAATAACTGAAAGTAAATAGAACAGCGTTTAAATAATTAGTTTCTTATATTGTTAATATTGGTTTTAATAATTGATTCTCTTAAAAGGAGAAAATTCATTTGCTTTAAATTAATATACTTTTGGCATTTTTCTGATTTTCATTCACATAATATATACAGAGGTGTGTGTGTGTGGGGGGGGTGCATAGATTTGAGAATATGTTAATGGAACGATTTCTTTTGCTAAGCCAATTGTTTAGTGAATTTTTTGATGTTAATATTGTTTTAATTCACTTTAAGGTGAAATCCGTTTATATATATATATATATATAGATATATATATATAAGGAATGACAAAATTAATTAGACAGTTAATATGATTCGTTATATATATATATATATATATAATATATATATATATATATATATATATATATATATATCAGGGTGGGCCGAAAGTCTGGATCCATAGGAAAATATTTATTTTAATACATAAATTACAACAAATGGTAAATACTTAAATGAATATCAACTTTAACTCATAATTGCGTATCCGTGATACTGTACAGTGGTTCGTACTCCAGTATAAACAACAAATTATAACAAATGCTCAAATTGGCGGCCTCCGACATCGAGACACTTAGGGATGGAATTTATGATTTTTAATAATTCTTCGAATTGACGTTCTCGAGATGCGTGTTTCATTTGATAATCTTCTTGTTGACTTTACTGGACTATTCGTTAAAGTTTCACATACCATTGCAGAGGTATTTTCATCAGTTGCAGTTTTTGGACGACCAGAACGCCGTCGATCATGTACACTTCCTGTTTCTTTGAAACGTTTAAACAACTTGCCAACAGTCGCATGTGTTGCTGGATGCTTATCAGGATGATTTCTATTGAATTCGGTAGCAACTTCTCTGTGTGTAGCGCCCTGTCTTGCGTACATGAGCACAAGTTCTACCCGGTCTTCTGTTGTTAGATTCGAAGCCATTTCTGGGCTGAAATAAAAAAGTATTTGAGTATTTATACTGGAGTACGAACTACTGTACAGTATCACGGATACGCATTTACGAGTTAAAGTTGATATTCATTTTAAGTATTTACCATTTGTTGTAATTTATGTATTAAAATAAATATTTTCCTATGGATCCAGACTTTCGGCCCACCCTGTATATATATATAAGATAAGGAGAAAGTTGTTCAATTGTGTGTGTGTGTGTGTGTGTGTGTGTGTGTGTGTGTGTGTTTATTTCGTCTGAACTATTATTTTGACGATTGTACGTATTATATTATTTTTGTGCAGTAGAAGGCAAATTCTATTTATTTAATTAATAAACATTTTCTTATTGTCAATTTCGGTTTTCAAGAGAAAGTCTGTATGCTTTGGTAACGAATTAAAATAAATGGTGGTATCTAGCAACTCACCCTAATAATGTATACCTGTACAATTAAAATAAAAAATCGTATGTGACAACTCAACCATCATCTATATAAGACCCGCTTGGCTTCGGAGCTGGCAGTTTGATGATGACAGCTGTTGAATAAAGATCTCTCTCCTTCCCTTCTTAGGTTAAGACTTAGCTTAGTTTCCCTTTGGGGGTTAGGACATCCCACCTTGTCCCCCCAAAGTCCTCCTCCGTCTATCCTTTCTCTCTTAGGCTAAGGCAACCCCTTTGGGGGGAGGTCATCCTTCCTTCTCCCCCCGAAGACCCCTTCCCCTCAACCTCCCCTCTCCCCCTTGGCTCCTTCTAAGCCAAATGGCTGATTAGGGGCCTATAAGACAACGGCCATTCGGCTGACGTCTTAGTGTGCACTTGGCTCCTGCCAGGTGAACACCTCTCTTCCTTTCACTCCTCCTGTCTTTCTCTTGGGGGATAACGCCGCCTCCAAGTTTCATGACCCCTTGTTGCACCTGAAGCATCCCTCCACCCCCCTTTGCAGCATTGAGTTATTGCATACCCCCCTTCATTGCATACCCCCACCCACCTTTGCAACCCCTACCCCCTTTGCAAACCCCCACCCCCCTTTGCAACATTGATAATTATCTCTTGCAACATTTCAGCATTCCTGCACTCTAACCTTTTGCGGCTATACTACTACATCGAGCAAGAATGAACATCGAAGGAATTCGAGCTAGGTTGGGTGTCGAAGGAATTCGAGTGAGGTAAAATGGAGAAATTGAAAGGGGGGAGATTCGACCTCTTTGGTCAAAGGCTAAGGCATGAATGATTTAATTTTATAATGAAAAAATTAAGTTCGTTTAAATTTAGCTTAGTTAGCTCTCCCTTTAGTTAATTTAATTTTATAGTGAAAAAATTAAATTACTTTAAATTTAGTTTAGTTAGCTCTCTCTTTAGTTAAAGCACTAAAGAATTCTTGATGTTAAGCGCAATTTAAACAGATAACAGAATTTTGAAAGATTCCAAAATAAAGCGGAAAAATAACAAAAGAAATAAAATAATTTTGCCAACTATACGTTCTTGGCTGGCGGCATAATGTCGGGTGGACACTGAGTACACGTAAATTCAGTGTTAAGTACAATGTAATTTTGATATACTATAATAATTTTTCTATACTATAATTACGATTATAATTACCGATTAATTAATTAAGTTATTACAGTTAATTACAGTCTCACTAAATTACAGTCACTTAATTACATATTTATCAAATTGCCAACGACATATTTGATACGTAAGTAGTCTACACTATATACACAATTTATATAATGTAGGGACGTTATCTGTTATTCTATAATTTAAAGGGAATTAACAACAACGTGATATATTCACATATTCTATACTACTGTATAATTACGATTATAATTACCGATTAATTAATTAAGTTATTACAGTTAATTACAGTCTCACTAAATTACAGTCACTTAATTACATATTTATCAAATTGCCAACGACATATTTGATACGTAAGTAGTCTACACTATATACACAATTTATATAATGTAGGGACGTTATCTGTTATTCTATAATTTAAAGGGAATTAACAACAACGTGATATATTCACAGTTAACTAGAGTAATGACCACTCTAGGATTTATATGGCCGCACATTAACATCAAATAACTGCTCATCCCCATTCAAGAGAGCGGAAGTAGAAATAAACATAAAATTAGCATAGGCATACGTATTACATAATATAACATATATTATAATTTGGTGAGGGAGTACGAGAGAGAGGTGGATTTCAGTATTGAGAGCTGCATTTTGCTATAGTCAGCCAAACTTGGATACTGAGGCGAGCAGAGCGACAACTCGGGGAAAGAAAAAAATTCAGCTTTCAAAGAATAGCTGGATAACCATTGTAATAGTTACACACATGAACGTAATCACATGTAAGGACAATTACGTACATATTTATGAACAACAGACATGTATGTAAGCAGAAAGTACTGTACACATACAGTACATCGCAGCGTTTGTTGTGTACATGAACTGGATAAATACAAATAGACATGAACTGGATAAATACACATGAACTGATAGTTAGATCAAGAATAATTAAAGATAATTCCGAAAAGTTATTCACGTTATGTATAACGACAAGAAGAAAAACCTACTTTAACGTTACTCAATTCAAGAAGGAACATTAATATATGAATGAACAATTGAACATGGCCAAACAACATTTACAATGTATCGCATTAGACAGGTCACTGTATATAAATAATGACAGTACAAATAATGTGGCAGTTACCATTGACTTAATACGAAATATGGAAATATTTAGTATTCAAGCCTGAATAGACTGCAGATAATATAAGCACAAATGTTACAAGTTTAACACTTTAATCCAGTTGAATATATAAGTCAATACAGGAATGTATGAAAGGAATAGAGACTAGAGAGAGACAGTAATCACAATAAAGCAAATACATACAGGGGTCCATAAAGTCACGCATCATAGGAACATAAGCAATGTCTATTTATTTATGTCTCCATCCGGCCAAATATGTTGAGGAACATTCAAAGAAACCTGTTTTTTCTTTTACAAACATGTTTTGAGATTGGTGGGAATCATTTCGAACAAATAAATAAAACAAAGTAAAAAATAAACAAAATAAATGTATTTTCCTATGATGTGCGACATTATGGACACACTGTAGACAAATTACAAAAATGAGTGAAATCAGAAATCAGTAATTAAGGGTATATTTACACGGTGTATATGATATTAAATGCATTTTTCGAAGCACAAATAAGGTATGTAATCCTATTGAAGCCAACATGCCTGCATGATACGATGGAATTTATAAATAGAGGGTCGGATGTAGGATAATTACAATTAACTATGATTCCATAACAAATAGGAAATGAAAATATGGGAAACATTCTGATGGAAACCTAAAACAATCTAAAGAGTTGATATTTCTTAGATTTAGTAGGATGGTCGCAAACAAGACGAGTACAGAGAAATTGCAATGTTGATCAAATGAGTGCCAGTGCCACCCACCCCATCCCTTTGTTGCAAGGTGACATCATCCATCCCCCAGTGCCAACCCCAAGGGTGACAGAAAAAGGGGGAAATCCCCCCAGCAAATTGGAGGGTGTCCGCCAAGCCTCTTTTGGGGTGTAGATGGAACGGCCTCACCCACCCCAAAGGGGTATACCTAACCTAAGAGAGAGAGAGAGAGAGAGGAGGAGAGAGAGGAAGAGAACATCCAGCGTCTGCGAGATGCAGAAGCTTAATGAGAGCAGAGGTAGCATCTCTTGGCTTAGAACTCGAAATCTGGCAGTTGGCTTAAGCAGCCAGTGCCTCCAGTCCACACACACACACACACACACACACACACACACACACACACACAAAACGTATATAAACAGATGTATATAAAGCCTCAATAACAAAATACATACGAGCATAACCACCACACTAACAAACACCACAGCACCACAACCAGCATCACAACCACCAATCGTCTAAGTTTACCTTACCATCACCTAACCAAACCCACCTTACCCACGGCTTTTACTTACCACTTACTGATAAACCGACAAGGCCTCTAAATACCATCCAAGAGACAGAGCTATTCACCATAAACAAATAAGTTTATGGGACAGGGGGTACACAAAAAAGGTCTCTAATACGACCCAATAGACAGAGATATTAAACAAATAAATACATTTATGGGACCAGAGGGTCGTTGTTGCCAATTTACCGGCAGTTTTTACATAAATTTCTTATGTTCTTGTGGTTCGGAACCCACGTAAAATTGTAGGTCCCCTCCGCCACCATGGAGGACATACACAATACACGATTACGAACACAGTTAGGTAGACCAGCCATCAGTGGATCCTAGGGTCTTTGTGGTCTGAAACATTATAACATTACATTATACCATTATATTAATATATATATATAAATATATATTATTATATATATATATATACATATATATTAATATATATACTATATATATTAATATATATATATATATATATATATATATATATATATATATATTATATATATATATATATATTTATAATATTTATATATATATATATATATATTATATATATATATATATATATATTTATATTAATTTAATCATTATATTAATATTATAATGTTATAATGTAATGTTATAATGTTCCAGACCAACAAAGACCCTAGGGTCCTCTCATGGCTGGTCTACCTAACTGTTCGTAATTGTGTATCGTGTATGTCCTCCGTGGTGACGGAGGGGACCTACAATTTTACGTGGGTTCCGAACCACAAGAGCATAAGAAATTTATGTAACAACTGTCTGTACATTGGCAACGACCAATTTTTGCAAAACTAAATAATTATCAATTTAAAACTAATTAATTATCGATTTAAAACTAAAGATAGTCTCTGGATCCAGAGGATCAAGTCATAATAGACTACTATCCACAAATATGTTACACTCTATATCTATTTATAACCGACATGCAAATATATCAGATCCAAAGAATCCAGTCAATTTTATTACGGTATCCATCAATACTGGTACCTTGCCAACGAAAAATAAGTCACGGTCCATATCGATTGCGGACCAAGTCAAAATTTACAACCATATACATTACAATATATATACTTGGCAGGAAAAGTGTAGGTGTGGCTGTAAAGACTGTACAGTAATGTAGAAATGTGTGTGCACCCATTTTAGGTCTCCCATTTCAAGGTGTTTGTGGGGCAAGTGAAGATCATGAGTTTTTCAATACCTCACAGTACTATGGGGGGCACCGCTCGGCAGAGGAATCTCTTTAAATGGGGTGTGTAAGGACAGAGAGTATCCCCTAACCCAAGATGCTGCCTCCCTATATCCAAAGGTGGGCAGGACCGAGTTCCAAAAGGACCGAATTCCAGGAACTCGGTCCTTTTTAAGGACCGTGAGCGGGAAAGTCGGTCCTTTTCTCAGCGAGGACCGAAATGAGGAGCGACGGTCCATTTTTAAGCAATTCCGGACGGTCCGGTCCGGACGGTCTTTTTTAGTGTTTAGTGATTATTTGAAGTTCTAAAGAAGATGCTAGTCTTGAAATGCTAGTCTTCTTGAAGGGAAACTCAAGCATTTAACTTAATAACTTTTTTCATCATTTATGTATTGTATTAATTATAATTTACGTTAATAAAATTAAAGATTTCCGGTGTCTTTAATTTCATTTTAATCAAATTTTTCACTTATATTATATATAAGGACCGAGGACCGAGTCGTTCCTAGGTCCTATCTTCAGAAAGGACCGGGACCGGGACCGTCGGTCCAGTTTGAGGCAAGGACCGGAACCGAGACCGTCGGTCCTTTTTGAGGCCCGGGTGCCCACCTTTGCCTATATCCCACAACACTTGTGTTGAGCTGTGGGATCTATCACCACAAAGCCTTAATTTTCGTACCTTAAACTATACCGAGTCTATCAACATGCGCGTCTAATCGATTTTTAAACATGTTTATAGACGTGCTACTAATTACTTCTACCGGCAAACTATTCCAGCTATTTACTATTCTATGCGTAAAAAAGTTTTTGGCAAATGCTGTCTCGAACCTTCTACTTGTCAACTTACACCCGTTATTTCTTGTCCTATTATATTGAGATATTTCGAAAAAGCTATCTCTATCTACGTTATCGAACCCATTCATAATTTTGAAAACGTGGATTAGATCACGCCTTAGCCTCCTAGTCTCGAGTGTAGTCAATTTTAACTCCTTAAGCCTATCCACGTACGATTTTGACCTAAGCGACGGAATCATCTTAGTTGCTCGTCTTTGAACTCTTTCGATTTTGTCTAAATCTTTGCGCATATGCGGATTCCAAAATTGGACCGCTTACTCCAAATGGGGTCTAACTAATGATTTATAAAGAGGAACTATAATATCGCGCGATTTTTACTCAAAATTTCGAGCTATAAAACGTAACACTTTGTTTGCCTTATTGACCGCTGCTGTACTTTGTTTCGCTACTTTTAAATCACCAGTGACTATAACTCCTAAATCTTTTTCCTGCTCTACGCCTGTTAAATCTTTCCCTGACATACTATACGCAAAATTACCGTTACGCGAACCTGTATGCAAAATTTTGCACTTATCAACGTTAAATCTCATTTGCCATGTGACTGACCAATCAACGATTTTATTCAGCTCTTCCTGGATTTTACCTCTATCTTCGTCATTAATCGCCCTACCACCCAGCTTCGTGTCATCCGCAAACTTTGAAACTGTACTGACTAGGCCGACATCTAAATCGTTAATATATATAAGAAAAAGCAAGGGGCCCAGTACAGAACCCTGAAGACCGCCACTCGCTACATTAGCCCAACACGACTCCGCTCCATCAACGATCACCCTCTGTTTCCTACCTCGCAACCACTCTTCTAGCCAATTTATTACTACACCCCTGATTCCATGAGCCTTAGTTTTTTCAATGAGTCTTTTGTGCGGCACGGTGTCAAACGCTTTTTGAAAATCTAAATACACTACATCAACCGCCCGATGTCTATCATAAACGTCAACCACGCTTTGGAAAAATTCTAAAAGATTAGTTAGGCAAGATTTGTTTCGCCTAAATCCTTGCTGCGTATTTCTAACTAGCTTATGGAATTCTAAGTGTTCGACTATACGATCCCAAATTATTGATTCCAGTAGCATACCTACAACAGACGTTAAACTGATTAGCCTATAATTTCCCGCCGCACCTTTATCGCCTGTCTTAAAGATAGGTGTTACGTTTGCTAACTTGAAATTATCTGGTAAGGACCCCTCAGAAATAGACGCATTAAAAATCTTTGTCAGCGGCACAACAATGCTATATTTTAATTCTTTTAGTTGTATGGGGTATATGGAATCCAGACCCTGTGATTTACGCGTTTTCATTTTATCAATATAGCGTATTACTTCCCCTTCACTAACCATTATATTATTCAAAATATTACCATTATCAAAAGGTATTATGTCTATGATCGTAGGGATATTCGTTACATCTTCTATAGTAAAAACTGACGTAAAAAATTCGTTTAGCAAGGTAGCCATTTCCTTGTTTTCAGAAACTAGATCTCCGTTTACATTTTTCAACGGACCCAAGACACTTTTTACTGGATTTCTATCGTTGACGTATTGAAAGAATCGCTTGGGGTTTACTTTACCGTCACGAGCTATTAATATTAATATATATATATGAAAATTATTTCACGAAAGTAACACGTGAAAAATATTTATGATGAATAAAACCACGAAGGAAAGAAAACACAAAATGGTGCTCAAGCGCTTTCGTCTAATGACATCCTCAGGAACACTGAGGATGTCATTAGACGAAAGCGCTTGAGCACCATTTTGTGTTTCCTTTCCTTCGTGGTTTTATTCATCATATATATATATATATATATATTAATATTTATATATATATATATATTAATATTTTATATATATATATTAATATATATTTATATATATATATATTAATATATATTTATATATATATATTAATATATATTTATATATATATGTAAAACGTGAACAATGAACAATTCCTACACCATCATTATATGAATTCATTGTCCATTTTATTTTTACATAAGAAACCAAAAATCACATAAGCGAGTTTTGGATAGAATTTCGATTTGTAATAATGACTTATGCACTATGACGTCATAAAATAACTTTATTCTCTTTACGTTTCCCACTCTGTCTCTAATTTGTTCTTCTAAATCTTCCTAATAATGATTTGTACTTTACGTAAAAATTCAATAACTATGACGTCACATTTTCCCTTCATCATATATCTAGTATCCAATGTATGAAAATTCTTTAACATCATGCTAAGGACGAAACACTCTATAGAAGTCATTATTTATATGTTGTATGAGTATAAACATTATTATTCAACCATACTCATTCTTACATTCATGTTCTTTCTCGACCGCTATCCTTTATTAATTTTATTACTTATTCATTCATCTACCTATTGTCTACTTATGCCCTATCAACTTATCAGTCTATGTTTACTCGTGTCAATTTGTGAGGCGCGAAACTTTAGGTTCGTTCGAGAACGCGAAAAAACGTTCTCGTATTATTTTTTTCATTTTTGTTTTTAATTATATGACCTCCCGAGGTGAACTCAAAACAATGCTTAGTAAGATCGAATTCCACTCACGACAACAGAATCGAGCGCCTCAAAGATAAAAATACCTCCGTTCGCTCTGATTTCAAATTCATAACATATTATAACATATTATGTATATAAATCCAAACCATATGTGCCCCATGTACTTTGTATTATATTTCTAACATCTTAATTGTCTATTAATAAGAAACACTGTAAAAACAAAACAAAGTTTTAGTAACTGTTTAATTGTAATTAACTATAATACTTGATTTAATGTAATGTAATGTACTTCAATGAAACTGTAATTGAATGTAATGATTCAATTTATCATGTAAGAATGTACTTTAAAATGGAAGTGTAATTAAACAACAAGCGAATATGAATTAATTGGTAATTGTAATCGTAATTGTAATGAACCAAAATTAATACGTACTCAGTCGTGTACTCAATTTGTACTTGTGTACTATCACGAAATGATATCACCTTCAAAAATGTAGACTCGGCGAAAAAAATACAAATTAGTTTTTATTTTATTTTTTTAAATTTTTTATTTGCAATCATTTAAAACATCTGATCATGTGTTTAAAAAAAAGGGGGGAACTTAACCTTCGACTGTCTCCCACAAACATTTAAGTTATATTATACGTATATTTGTAAAAATACACCACTTCTTCTGGCACTTCATTTGCCACTTCATTTTAAGGCACTTCTGCATTAGACTTCATATTAGCACCTCATTAGGAGGGGGCAGAGGCCCCTTACCTTCTTAATATTTTTAGATTCCGGCCTGAGCCATGGTCGAAAGAGGTCGAACCTCTACCCCTGTAAATTCAGAGTACTAACTATAATATTTTAAGAAGTAAACCAAAGTAAGAGAAACTTTTTATTTTTCCCTTCAAGCCGTGCTCTCTTCAGGAACTCAGTCAAGTCGACAAGTTATAAAAGAAAAGTCGATAATTTTAGTATAAGAGAAAGGATCAGAGAATTATAAAAAGAGAAGAATTAATAATTCTCGACCCAATTAAGAGAGAAAGAGACAACCCAAGCACCATAGAAGATATTGGCATAACAGTCTGGCGAGTCTGTAGCCAAGGGTTTAACAGAGTGGCGACCCACCATTTAAGGCGACCGAAAAGAATTATAGAAAAGTATAAAGAAGAAACATCCGTTGCTTGCCTCCTAACTAGAACCCCCGTTGAATCCGAACCGACTCAGGGCCATAAAGGGGGAGTTAACAGCTGGCGACCCTTTACCAGGATCTTAAGAAGATTTTAACCAGAAGATTTTAACCAGAAGATTTTAAAAACAAGAAGATTTTAAGAAGAAGATTACTTTAAGAAGAAGATTACTTTAAGAAGAAGATTATTTTAAGAAGAGGCCACTCTTTGGCCAAGATAGAAATTACCCTGCATCAGGATAAAACCAGTTGACCGGCGTGTCACGACTTCTAGTTCGTAACATCCACCCTTGAACCGGTGCGTCACGACTCCAAGTTCTTCACGCCTAGTTTTCATCGAGGAACAAGTAGCCAGCAAGACGTCTTCAGGACACGTCTCAAGGATTTCCCCATAGAAAATTTTGTTAAGTACATTTTGTTTTTTAAGTAATTTATAAACATTTGAAAAGTCCGTATTATTAACAGTTAATATTTAGTATGGAGCCAGAATTTAACAAAACACTGTGAGCATTTCAGACACCAGTGATACATTTTTTTTAGTGAAACAGTAATTGTAACAGAGTTAATTGTAACAGAGTTAATTGTAACAGAAGTTAATTGTAACAGAAGTTAATTGTAACAGAGAGTTAATTGTAACAGAGAGTTAATTGTAACAGAGAGTTAATTTCAAGTGAGTTAATTTCAAGAGAGTTAATTTCAAGAGAGTTAATTGTCGCAGAGTCAATTGTCACAGTTATTTGCACTATTATATTCAGTATAGAATAATTTTATTTTATGTACCTTCCCGTACATTCGAGTGAAATATTGTTACATTTTTAAATTTTTTTTGTTTGCAAATTTTTTTCAATTACTGAATTGAATTGACTTGCAAATTAAGAGAGAGAGAGTTTACAGAGAGTTTAGAGAGAGTTTATAGAGTTGTAGAGTTACTTGAAGCAGTTTCAAGTTTCATTTTCAGTTTCAGACAGTTTCAGTTGGTTGTAACCAAAAGGGACAACCAAACCCCAGAGATTTATAAAGATACTTGAAGTAATTTTGAAGTCATTTTTTTGAAGTCATTTTTTTGAAGTCATTTTTGAAGTCATTTTTTGAAGTCAGTTTTCAAGTCAGAAGGTTGCACCAAGAGGGTCAACCAAAACAGAGGTTAATCGTCTCCACTTGATAAAGGTCAAGTGCAGCCATTTTCCATTTTTAGTTAATTTCAAGTTAGTTTCAAAATACTTGATAAGAGGTCAAGTCAGAAGGTTGCGCCAAGATGGACAACCACCCCAGAGATTTTTATAGAAATACTTGATAGAGCTCAAGTCAGAGTTTTACTTGAAGTCAGAGAGATTTATTTCAAGTCAGAGAGATTTATTCCAAGTCAGAGAGATTTATTCCAAGTCAGAGAGATTTATTCCAAGTCAGAGAGATTTATTCCAAGTCATTTTTATTTCGAGCCCCAAGTTAGTTTTCAATGCAGTCAATTGAATTCAACTTTTTCTTTGTAATTTAAGAGAATTTAATTTAGGAAAATGTAATTTAAGAATTTAATTCAACCTTTTTTTGTGTTGTAAAAGAGAATTAAATTCAACTTGAATTGACCGATTTGCGTCTTTAGTTTAACCTTTTTTCTTTGTTTGTAAGACGGAAATTCACCGATTTGTTATGTAGTTATGTAATTTATTATTTGTACAAAGGTTGTAATGACTTTGATAAAATAATCATTGTAATGTATACGTGATAATAATAGTTGTGTAATAATTAATTAATCGATCATGTACCTAATTTATCCTGCTCTGTACGATCGGGAAATTTACCCGTATGACCGCACATACCCTAAATTTCAGTCATTTAATTTTTAATAAAACTTCTACACAATAAAACAGATGTATTTGTCTATATGCAAACAAGTTTTCAGATTAAAAAAAATCAAATAATTCAAATTCCATCAACATTCAACGAAAGAGTATAATTTTTCTACTTAACAGGCAAAAATTATTAAACCTTTCTAATATATTTTTTTATTATATAAAAATAATTTTTAATGTAAAATTCAATTGAAATTATTAAAAGAAAAGATTGTTTGAAATGCTTCCCTTCCATTTCAATAACTTTTTTATTCTTGGTCGAAACTCATCTATGGCTCGATTTACTTTTATTTTTTAGAATATTATAAAATTGTATTTAGCTCGTTGAAATGCATAATTGATTCATATTTTTAATTTGTATTTTTCTTTTTCTTTTGTTCAATTAATCGTGAGTAACTGTCCTTAAATTGTTATTGTACCATTTGTAAGGTATCAAACGAAAATTATAGTCAAATTGACATACTACTACAGTATATGGCTATGAATTTTAGTAGTCGAAATTAATTGTGTGTCAAAATTCAATTTTTAAAACCGTGAGATGTACTTTCATTAATTGTAAGTCCTCTAAGTTCGTTTTTTTTTAATTACCTTATACGTGTAACTGATTAATTATGTAAAATCTATAATCCGTATGCAAACATCATCGTTATAATCTTAATAATTTTTGCTTACTATATATAAATTCTCGTTCATGCATTTATTAAGTTGTTTTATCTATTCCTTAAAGTAAATATATATATATAATCCTAAGCCACCAATGACCCCTAATGATCTAGTTCTTCACAGGATGAACAAATTACTCTCATATTCTACATACTATTGTACCGACTCACTCATCTACAGATGCTTCTTACCAATATTTATAGATACATATGCACACTGACGTACAACTTCAACTATTCAACTATAAATCCCCTTTCTCCTTTTGGACGTATCACCAACCACTACAATTTGTACCTAATACACACAAATACACATTTGACCACAGGTCTATACATCATCCACTACGTAATTCGATTTTTACCTACACTAGTCAATAAAAATTAGCTTATTGATTGTACGATTTATATTTTTCCCTTTTTCCTATTCATTATGAATGTAATTTTCCCCACAGAAAAAAAAAATAAAATTTTTCTAAATTTTTTTTAACCATACCCTTGTTTGTCTAGCTTAATTGTTTATCTAAATTAAAATATTAATCTTTGAATTCTTTTATATTATATAATAACTCACTTGTTCTGTATAAAACTTGTAATGTAAAGAAAATTCGTCACCTAACTTGAATTAGTTACGATGTTATTTTCTCAATTGTATTGTATTGTATTAATTTCATTATATTATTGTATGAATATCATTTTATAAAAAAAAAAAAAGGGAGAGCAATGTAAAAAGTGAACAATGAACAATTCCTACACCATCATTATATGAATTCATTGTCCATTTTTACATAAGAAACCAAAAATCACATAAGCGAGTTTTGGATAGAATTTCGATTTGTAATAATGACTTATGCACTATGACGTCATAAAATAACTTTATTATCTTTACATTTCCCACTCTCTCTAATTTGTTCTTGTAAATCTTCCTAATAATGATTTGTACTTTACGTAAGAATTCAATAACTATGACGTCACATTTTCCCTTCATCATATATCTAGTATCCAATGTATGAAAATTCTTTAACATCATGCTAAGGACGAAACACTCTATAGAAGTCATTATTTATATGTTGTATGAGTATAAACATTATTATTCAACCATACTCATTCTTACATTCATGTTCTTTCTCGACCGCTATCCTTTATTAATTTTATTACTTATTCATTCATCTACCTATTGTCTACTTATGCCCTATCAACTTATCAGTCTATGTTTACTCGTGTCAATTTGTGAGGCGCGAAACTTTAGGTTCGTTCGAGAACGCGAAAAAACGTTCTCGTATTATTTTTTTCATTTTTATTTTTAATTATATGACCTCCCGAGGTGAACTCAAAACAATGCTTAGTAAGATCGAATTCCACTCACGACAACAAATCGAGCGCCTCAAAGATAAAAATATCTCCGTTCGCTCTGATTTCAAATTCATAACATATGTAACATATTATGTATATAAATCCAAACCATATGTGCCCCATGTACTTTGTATTATATTTCTAACATCTTAATTGTCTATTAATAAGAAACACTGTAAAAACAAACAAAGTTTTAGTAACTGTTTAATTGTAATTAACTATAATATTTGATTTAATGTAATGTAATGTACTTCAATGAAACTGTAATTGAATGTAATGATTCAATTTATCATGTAAGAATGTACTTTAAAATGGAAGTGTAATTAAACAACAAGTGAATATGAATTAATTGGTAATTGTAATCGTAATTGTAATGAACCAAAATTAATACGTACTCAGTCGTGTACTCAATTTGTGCTTGTGTACTATCACGAAATGATATCGCCTTCAAAAATGTAGACTCGGCGAAAAAATACAAATTAGTTTTTATTTTATTTTATTTTTTTTTATTTGCAATCATTTAAAACATCTGATCATGTGTTTAAAAAAAGGGGGGAACTTAACCTTCGACTGTCTCCCCCAAACATTTAAGTTATATTATACGTATATTTGTAAAAATACACCACTTCTTCTTCTGGCACTTCATTTGCCACTTCATTTTAAGGCTCTTCTGCATTAGACTTCATATTAGCACCTCATTAGGAGGGGGCAGAGGCCCCTTGCCTTCTTAATATTTTTAGATTCCGGCCTGAGCCATGGTCGAAAGAGGTCGAACCTCTACCCCTGTAAATTCAGAGTACTAACTATAATATTTTAAGAAGTAAACCAAAGTAAGAGAAACTTTTTATTTTTCCCTTCGAGCCGTGCTCTCTTCAGGAACTCAGTCAAGTCGACAAGTTATAAAAGAAAAGTCGATAATTTTAGTATAAAGAAAGGATCAGAGAATTATAAAAAGAGAAGAATTAATAATTCTCGACCCAATTAAGAGAGAAAGAGACAACCCAATCACCATAGAAGATATTGGCATAACAGTCTGGCGAGTCTATAGCCAAGGGTTTAACAGAGTGGCGACCCACCATTTAAGGCGACCGAAAAGAATTATAGAAAAGTATAAAGAAGAAACATCCGTTGCTTGCCTCCTAACTAGAACCCCGTCGAATCCGAACCGACACCGGGCCATAAAGGGGGGTTAACATATATATATATTAATATATATTTATATATATTTAATATATATTTATATATATATTAATATATATTTATATATATATTAATATATTTATATATATATAGTTATATATTTATATATATATATTAATATATATTTTATATTTATATATATATAAAAATATATATTTATATATATATATTAATATATATTTATATATTTATATATATATATTAATATATTTATATATATATAATAATATATATTTATATATATATTAATATATATTTATATATATATAGTTATATATATTTATATACAGTATATATAGTTATATATATTTTTATATATATAGTTATATATATTTATATATATATTAATATATATTATATATATATATATATATCTATATATATATATATATATATATATAATATATATAACTATATATATATATATATATATATATATTAATATATATATATAAATATATTTAATATATATATATACAGGGTGGGCGGAAAGTAGCTCCCTATTTTGGATTGGTAAAAAAATACGTATATTATCCATTTATTTCAGAAGAAATAATATGAAAAGGTAGGCATACATGGTAGGTTTTCTCTAAAATTCAATGTGGGCTCCAACTCTTTCCACCAGCTTCTGAGCCGCCCAGGAATGGTGTCCACTGACTTTAGCAGTAACTCCGGCGGGATGGAGGACATGACTTCCCGAATTCGGTCCTCCAGTTCTTCCAATGTCCTCGGTTTGGTGCGGTAGACTTCTTCCTTTACCCACCCCCAAAGAAAGAAGTCGCACGGTTACCGCTGAAAAACGGCAGAATCGGTTCAGTGTAACGTGTGGTGTGGTATGACCTCAGATCAGGTTGTGGGCCCGTTCCTTCTGCGCAACACCATGAATGCTGAGCGGTACCTTGCTATGTTGCGAAACGAGGTCTGGCCGGTTGTCAGCACATGGGAGAACATCGACGATCTGATATTTATGCAAGATGGCGCCCCTCCGCACTTCGCTCTTGTTGTCCGTGAGTGGCTGGATGCCCACTTCCCTGGGCGTTGGATGGGTCGTCGTGGTCCACATCAATGGCCAGCCAGGAGCCCCGACTTGACACCGTGCGACTTCTTTCTTTGGGGGTGGGTAAAGGAAGAAGTCTACCGCACCAAACCGAGGACATTGGAAGAACTGGAGGACCGAATTCGGGGAAGTCATGTCCTCCATCCCGCCGGAGTTCCTGCTAAAGTCAGTGGACACCATTCCTGGGCGGCTCCAGAAGCTGGTGGAAAGAGTTGGAGCCCACATTGAATTTTAGAGAAAACCTACCATGTATGCCTACCTTTTCATATTATTTCTTCTGAAATAAATGGATAATATACGTATTTTTTTACCAATCCAAAATAGGGAGCTACTTTCCCCCCCCTGTATATAAATATATAGTAATATATATATATAAATATATCAATATATATATATATATAAATATTATATATATATATATAAATATTAATATATATATATATATATATATATGTTAACCCCTCCGTCTATGGCCCGTGTTGGTTCGAAGTCGACGGGGGTTCTAGTTAGGTGGCAGCAACGGATGTGTGACTTGAAGTAGTTTTCTTCTATATTACTCTCCGAGTTCTTCTATAGTGGCTCGGAGGACTCTGATAGACTTACTCAAAATGCTGAAGGTTCCGGACTCTTCTTATAGCGTATCCGAAAGTTTAATGACTAAGTTCTTCTGAAGAGAGCAAGGCTCGAAGGATAAGATAAAAACTATCTTCAACTGTAAATTTACTGCTAAAATGTACAGGTAGTGCTCAGCCTCTGAATTAGCTTCTGAATGCCAATGGAATATTTTTAGTGGGTTTATATACCCAAAAAACTGCTAACATCATTATTATTAAATGCTAAAAAGGCTGTATTATTTTTGCACAATATTCGAAAATAAAGTAAATTTTTAGCTGTGGTAAGGCTTGAACGAGTAAACAAAATATTTGAAGACGAAACCATATTTTTATCTTAAACCGCGACTTTCGATCTGATGTTCATGATCTGCCAAGTTAACTAAAAGTGGAATCGGACTATGCATCTTTACACTAAAATATGCATATGAGTAAAATTTTAAGGTTTAAGATGGTTGACGATTACGATAGACATCGGGCGGTTGATGTAGTGTATTTAGATTTTCAAAAATCGTTTGACACCGTGCCGCACAAAAGACTCATTGAAAAAACTAAGGCTCATGGAATCAGGGGTGTAGTATAATTGGCTAGAAGAGTGGTTGCGGGGCAGGAAACAGAGGGTGGTCGTTGATGGAGCGGAGTCGTGCTGGGCTAATGTAGCGATTGGCGTTCCTCAGGGTTTTGTACAAGCGTAGAGCAGGAAAAAGATTTAGGAGTTATAGTCACTGGTGATTTAAAAGTAGCGAAACAAAGTACGGCAGCGGTCAATAAGGCGAATAAAGTATTATGTTTATAGCTCGAAATTTTGAGTACAAATCGCGCGATATTATAGTTCCACTTTATAAATCATTAGTTAGACCCCATTTGGAGTACGCGGTCCAATTTTGGAATCCGTATATGCGCAAAGATATAGACAAAATCGAAAGAGTTCAAAGACGAGCAACTAAGATGATTCCGTCGCTTAGGTCAAAGTCGAACGAGGATAGGCTTAAGGAGTTAAAATTGACACACTCGAGACCAGGAGGTTAAGGGCTGATCTAATCCAGGTTTTCAAATTATGAATGGGTTCGATAACGTAGATAGAGATAGCTTTTTCGAAATATCTCAATATAATAGGACTAGAAATAACGGGTGTAAGTTGACAAGTAGAAGGTTCGAGACAGCAGTTGCGAAAAACTTTTTTACGCATAGAATAGTAAATAGCTGGAATAGTTTGCCGGTAGAAGTAATTAGTAGCACGTCTATAAACATGTTTAAAAATCGATTAGACGCATATGTTGATAGAAAGGGTATAGTTTAAGGAAGTAAAATTAAGGCTTTGTGGGGATAGATCCCACAGCTCAACACAAGTGTTGTGGGATATAGGGAGGCAACGTCTTGGGTTAGGGGATACTCTCTGTCCTTACACACCCATTTAAAGAGATTCCTCTGCCGAGCGGTGCCCCCCATAGTACTGTGAGGTATTGAAAACTCATGATCTTCACTTGCCCCACAAACACTTTAAATGGGAGACCCATAATGGGTGCACACACATTTCTACATTATTGTACAGTCTTTACAGCCACACCTACAGTTTTCCTCGTAATTGTATATGGTTGTAAATTTTGACTTGGTCCGCAATCGATATGGACCGTGACTTGATGGATACCGTAATGAAATTGACTGGATTCTTTGGATCTGATATAATTGCATGTCCGTTATAAATAGATATAGTGTGTAACATATTTTGGATAGTAGTCTATTATGACTTGATCCTCTGGATCGAGAGATTCTATCTTTAGTTTTAAATCGATAATTAATTATTTTTAAATTGATAATTATTTAGTTTCGTAAAAATTGGTCGTTGCCAATTTACCAGCAGTTTTTACATAAATTTCTTATGTTCTTGTGGTTCGGAACCCACGTACAATTGTAGGTCCCCTCCACCACCACGGAGGACATACACAATACACGATGTATATGGTTGTAAATTTTGACTTGGTCCACAATCGATATAGGCCGTGACTTATTTTTCGTGACAAGGTACTAGTACTGATGGATACCGTAATGAAATTGACTGTATTCTCTGGATCTGATATATTTGCATGTCGGTTATGAATAGATATAGAGTGTAAAATATTTGTGGATAGTATTCTATTATGACGTGATCCTAGGATCCAGAGATTCTATCTTTAGTTTTAAATCGATAATTAATTAGTTTTGCTAAATTGGTCGTTGCCATGTACACATTGTACAGGAAGTTGTTAGATAAATTTCTTATGTTCTTGTGGTTCGGAACCCACGTAAAATTGTAGGTCACCTCCGCCACCACGAGGACATACACAATTACGAACACAGTTAGGTAGACCAGCCATGAGTGATCTAGGGTCTTTGGGTTGTGTGGCTGAAACATTATAACATTATAACATTATATATATATATATATATAGATATATATATATATATAATATATATATAATATATATATAATATTATATATATTATATATATATATATATATAATTATATATATATATAATATTATAATATATATTATATATAATATATATATATTAAATCTATATATATAATATATATATATATATATATATATTAATATATATATATATTATATATAATATATATATAATGTTATAATGTTATAATGTTTCAGACCAACAAAGACCCTAGGATCCACTCATGGCTGGTCTACCTAACTGTGTTCGTAATTGTGTATGTCCTCCGTGGTGGCGGAGGTGACCTACAATTTTACGTGGGTTCCGAACCACAAGAACATAAGAAATTTATCTAACAACTTCCTGTACAATGTGTACATTGGCAACGACCAATTTAGCAAAACTAATTATTATCGATTTAAAACTAAGATAGAATCTCTGGATCCAGAGGATCACGTCATAATAGAATACTATCCACAAATATTTTACACTCTATATCTATTCATAACCGACATGCAAATATATCAGATCCAGAGAATACAGTCAATTTCATTACGGTATCCATCAGTACTAGTACCTTGTCACGAAAAATAAGTCACGGCCTATATCGATTGTGGACCAAGTCAAATTTACAACCATATACATCGTGTATTGTGTATGTCCTCCGTGGTGGTGGAGGGGACCTACAATTGTACGTGGGTTCCGAACCACAAGAACATAAGAAATTTATGTAAAAACTGCTGGTAAATTGGCAACGACCAATTTTACGAAACTAAATAATTATCAATTTAAAAATAATTAATTATCGATTTAAAACTAAAGATAGAATCTCTCGATCCAGAGGATCAAGTCATAATAGACTACTATCCAAAATATGTTACACACTATATCTATTTATAACGGACATGCAATTATATCAGATCCAAAGAATCCAGTCAATTTCATTACGGTATCCATCAAGTCACGGTCCATATCGATTGCGGACCAAGTCAAAATTTACAACCATATACAATTACGAGGAAAACTGTAGGTGTGGCTGTAAAGACTGTACAATAATGTAGAAATGTGTGTGCACCCATTATGGTCTCCCATTTAAAGGTGTTTGTGGGCAAGTGAAGATCATGAGTTTTTTCAATACCTCACAGTACTATGGGGGGCACCGCTCGGCAGAGGAATCTCTTTAAATGGGGTGTGTAAGGACAGAGAGTATCCCCTAACCCAAGACGTTGCCTCCCTATATCCCACAACACTTGTGTTGAGCTGTGGGATCTATCCCCACAAAGCCTTAATTTTACTTCCTTAAACTATACCCTTTCTATCAACATATGCGTCTAATCGATTTTTAAACATGTTTATAGACGTGCTACTAATTACTTCTACCGGCAAACTATTCCAGCTATTTACTATTCTATGCGTAAAAAAGTTTTTCGCAACTGCTGTCTCGAACCTTCTACTTGTCAACTTACACCCGTTATTTCTAGTCCTATTATATTGAGATATTTCGAAAAAGCTATCTCTATCTACGTTATCGAACCCATTCATAATTTTGAAAACCTGGATTAGATCAGCCCTTAACCTCCTGGTCTCGAGTGTTGTCAATTTTAACTCCTTAAGCCTATCCTCGTTCGACTTTGACCTAAGCGACGGAATCATCTTAGTTGCTCGTCTTTGAACTCTTTCGATTTTGTCTATATCTTTGCGCATATACGGATTCCAAAATTGGACCGCGTACTCCAAAGGGGTCTAACTAATGATTTATAAAGTGGAACTATAATATCGCGCGATTTGTACTCAAAATTTCGAGCTATAAAACATAATACTTTATTCGCCTTATTGACCGCTGCCGTACTTTGTTTCGCTACTTTTAAATCACCAGTGACTATAACTCCTAAATCTTTTTCCTGCTCTACGCTTGTACAAAACCCTGAGGAACGCCAATCGCTACATTAGCCCAGCACGACTCCGCTCCATCAACGACCCCCTCTGTTTCCTGCCCCGCAACCACTCTTCTAGCCAATTTATTACTACACCCCTGATTCCATGAGCCTTAGTTTTTTCAATGAGTCTTTTGTGCGGCACGTGTCAAACGATTTTTGAAATCTAAATACACTACATCAACCGCCCGATGTCTATCGTAATCGTCAACCATCTTAAACCTTAAAATTTTACTCATATGCATATTTTAGTGTAAAGATGCATAGTCCGATTTCCACTTTTAGTTAACTTGGCAGATCATGATAACATCAGATCTGAAAAGTCGCGGTTTAAGATAAAAATATGGTTTCGTCTTCAAATATTTTGTTTACTCGTTCAAGCCTTACCACAGCTAAAAATTTACTTTATTTTCGAATATTGTGCAAAAATAATACAGCCTTTTTAGCATTTAATAATAATGATGTTAGCAGTTTTTGGGTATATAAACCCACTAAAAATATTCCATTGGCATTCAGAAGCTAATTCAGAGGCTGAGCACTACCTGTACATTTTAGCAGTAAATTTACAGTTGAAGATAGTTTTTATCTTATCCTTCGAGCCTTGCTCTCTTCAGAAGAACTTAGTCATTAAACTTTCCGGATACGCTATAAGAAGAGTCCGGAACCTTCAGCATTTTGAGTAAGTCTATCAGAGTCCTCCGAGCCACTATAGAAGAACTCGGAGAGTAATATAGAAGAAAACTACTTCAAGTCACACATCCGTTGCTGCCACCTAACTAGAACCCCCGTCGACTTCGAACCAACACGGGCCATAGACGGAGGGGTTAACATATATATATATATATATATATATTAATATTTATATATATATATATTAATATTTATATATATATATATATATTGATATATATTTATATATATATATTACTATATATTTATATACAGGGTGGGCGGAAAGTAGCTCCCTATTTTGGATTGGTAAAAAATACGTATATTATCCATTTATTTCAGAAGAAATAATATGAAAAGGTAGGCATACATGGTAGGTTTTTCCTAAATTCAATGTGGGCTCCAACTCTTTCCACCAGCTTCTGGAGCCGCCCAGGAATGGTGTCCACTGACTTAGCAGGAACTCCGGCGGGATGGAGGACATGACTTCCCCGAATTCGGTCCTCCAGTTCTTCCAATGTCCTCGGTTTGGTGCGGTAGACTTCTTCCTTTACCCACCCCCAAAGAAAGAAGTCGCACGGTGTCAAGTCGGGGCTCCTGGCTGGCCATTGATGTGGACCACGACGACCCATCCAACGCCCAGGGAAGTGGGCATCCAGCCACTCACGGACAACAAGAGCGAAGTGCGGAGGGGCGCCATCTTGCATAAATATCAGATCGTCGATGTTCTCCCATGTGCTGACAACCGGCCAGACCTCGTTTCGCAACATAGCAAGGTACCGCTCAGCATTCATGGTGTTGCGCAGAAGGACGGGCCACAACCTGATCTGAGGTCATACCACACACACCGTTACACTGAACCGATTCTGCCGTTTTCAGCGGTAACCGTGCGACTTCTTTCTTTGGGGGTGGGTAAAGGAAGAAGTCTACCGCACCAAACCGAGGACATTGGAAGAACTGGAGGACCGAATTCGGGAAGTCATGTCCTCCATCCCGCCGGAGTTACTGCTAAAGTCAGTGGACACCATTCCTGGGCGGCTCCAGAAGCTGGTGGAGAGTTGGAGCCCATTGAATTTTAGAGAAAACCTACCATGTATGCCTACCTTTTCATATTATTTCTTCTGAAATAAATGGATATATACGTATTTTTTTACCAATCCAAAATAGGAGCTACTTTCCGCCCACCCTGTTATATATATATTAATATATATTTATATATATATATTAATATATATATATATATATATATATAGTTTATATATTTATATATATATAATATATATATATATATATATATATATATATTAATATATATTAATATATATATAAATATATAACTATATATATAAAAATATATATAACTATATATACTGTATATAAATATATATAACTATATATATATAAATATATATTAATATATATATATAAATATATATTATTATATATATATAATATATATTAATATATATATATAAATATATAATATATATTAATATATATATAAAATATATATTTTTATATATATTAAATATAAATATATATTAATATATATATATATAAATATATAACTATATATATATAAATATATATTAATATATATAAATATATATAATATATATATAAATATATATTAATATATATATAAATATATATTAATATATATATATGTTAACCCCCCTTTATGGCCCGGTGTCGGTTCGGATTCGACGGGGGTTCTAGTTAGGAGGCAAGCAACGGATGTTTCTCTTTATACTTTTCTATAATTCTTTTCGGTCGCCTTAAATGGTGGGTCGCCACTCTGTTAAACCCTTGGCTATAGACTCGCCAGACTGTTATGCCAATATCTTCTATGGTGATTGGGTTGTCTCTTTCTCTCTTAATTGGGTCGAGAATTATTAATTCTTCTCTTTTAAATTCTCTGATCCTTTCTCTTATACTAAAATTATCGACTTTTCTTTTATAACTTGTCGACTTGACTGAGTTCCTGAAGAGAGCACGGCTCGAAGGGAAAAATAAAAAGTTTCTCTTACTTTGGTTTACTTCTTAAAATATTATAGTTAGTACTCTGAATTTACAGGGGTAGAGGTTCGACCTCTTTCGACCATGGCTCAGGCCGAATCTAAAAATATTAAGAAGGCAAGGGGCCTCTGCCCCCTCCTAATGAGGTGCTAATATGAAGTCTAATGCAGAAGAGCCTTAAAATGAAGTGGCAAATGAAGTGCCAGAAGAAGAAGTGGTGTATTTTTACAAATATACGTATAATATAACTTAAATGTTTGGGGGAGACAGTCGAAGGTTAAGTTCCCCCCTTTTTTTAAACACATGATCAGATGTTTTAAATGATTGCAAATAAAAAAAAAATAAATAAAATAAAAACTAATTTGTATTTTTTTCGCCGAGTCTACATTTTGAAGGCGATATCATTTCGTGATAGTACACAAGCACAAATTGAGTACACGACTGAGTACGTATTAATTTTGGTTCATTACAATTACGATTACAATTACCAATTAATTCATATTCACTTGTTGTTTAATTACACTTCCATTTTAAAGTACATTCTTACATGATAAATTGAATCATTACATTCAATTACAGTTTCATTGAAGTACATTACATTACATTAAATCAAATATTATAGTTAATTACAATTAAACAGTTACTAAAACTTTGTTTTGTTTTTACAGTGTTTCTTATTAATAGACAATTAAGATGTTAGAAATATAATACAAAGTACATGGGGCACATATGGTTTGGATTTATATACATAATATGTTACAATATGTTATGAATTTGAAATCAGAGCGAACGGAGATATTTTTATCTTTGAGGCGCTCGATTTTGTTGTCGTGAGTGGAATTCGATCTTACTAAGCATTGTTTTGAGTTCACCTCGGGAGGTCATATAATTAAAAATAAAAATGAAAAAAATAATACGAGAACGTTTTTTTCGCGTTCTCGAACGAACCTAAAGTTTCGCGCCTCACAAATTGACACGAGTAAACATAGACTGATAAGTTGATAGGGCATAAGTAGACAATAGGTAGATGAATGAATAAGTAATAAAATTAATAAAGGATAGCGGTCGAGAAAGAACATGATGTAAGAATGAGTATGGTTGAATAATAATGTTTATACTTACAACATATAAATAATGACTTCTATAGAGTGTTCGTCCTTAGCATGATGTTAAAGAATTTTCATACATTGGATACTAGATATATGATGAAGGGAAAATGTGACGTCATAGTTATTGAATTCTTACGTAAAGTACAAATCATTATTAGGAAGATTTACAAGAACAAATTAGAGAGAGTGGGAAATGTAAAGATAATAAGTTATTTTATGACGTCATAGTGCATAAGTCATTATTACAAATCGAAATTCTATCCAAAACTCGCTTATGTGATTTTTGGTTTCTTATGTAAAAATGGACAATGAATTCATATAATGATGGTGTAGGAATTGTTCATTGTTCACTTTTTACATTGCTCTCCCTTTTTTTTTTTTTTAAAAATGATATTCATACAATAATATAATGAAATTAATACAATACAATACAATTGAGAAAATAACATCGTAACTAATTCAAGTTAGGTGACGAATTTTTCTTTACATTACAAGTTTTATACAGAACAAGTGAGTTATTATATAATATAAAAGAATTCAAAGATTAATATTTAATTTAGATAAACAATTAAGCTAGACAAACAAGGGTATGGTTAAAAAAAATTAGAAAAATTTTATTTTTTTTTTTCTGTGGGAAAATTACATTCATAATGAATAGGAAAAAGGGAAAATATAAATCGTACAATCAATAAGCTAATTTTTATTGACTAGTGTAGGTAAAATCGAATTACGTAGTGGGATGATGTATAGACCTTGGTCAAATGTGTATTTGTGTGTATTAGGTACAAATTGTAGTGGTTGGTGATACGTCCAAAAGGAGAAGGGGATTTATAGTGAATAGTTGAAGTTGTACGTCAGTGTGCATATGTATCTATAAATATTGGTAAGAAGCATCTGTAGATGAGTGAGTCGGTACAATAGTATGTAGAATATGAGAGTAATTTGTTCATCCTGTGAAGAACTAGATCATTAGGGGTCATTGGTGGCTTAGGATTATATATATATATATTTACTTTAAGGAATAGATAAAACAACTTAATAATGCATGAACGAGAATTTATATATAGTAAGCAAAAATATTAAGATTATAACGATGATGTTTGCATACGGATTATAGATTTTACATAATTAATCAGTTACACGTATAAGGTAATTAAAAAAAAACGAACTTAGAGGACTTACAATTAATGAAAGTACATCTCACGGTTTTAAAATTGAATTTTGACACACAATTAATTTCGACTACTAAAATTCATAGCCATATACTGTAGTAGTATGTCAATTTGACGATAATTTTCGTTTGATACCTTACAAATGGTACAATAACAATTTAAGGACAGTTACTCACGATTAATTGAACAAAAGAAAAAGAAAAATACAAATATAAAAATATGAATCAATTATGCATTTCAACGAGCTAAATACAATTTATAATATTTCTAAAAAATAAAAGTAAATCGAGCATAGATGAGTTTCGACCAAGAATAAAAAAGTTTTGAAATGGAAGGGAAGCATTTCAAACATCTTTTCTTTTAATAATTTCAATTGAATTTTACATTAAAAATATTTTTATATAATAAAAAAATATTTAGAAAGGTTTAATAATTTTTGCCTGTTAAGTAGAAAAATTATACTCTTTCGTTGAATGTTGATGGAATTTGAATTATTTGATTTTTTTTTAATCTGAAAACTTGTTTGCATATAGACAAATACATCTGTTTTATTGTGTAGAAGTTTTATTAAAAATTAAATGACTGAAATTTAGGGTATGTGCGGTCATACGGGTAAATTCCCGATCGTACAGAGCAGGATAAATTAGGTACATGATCGATTAATTAATTATTACACACTATTATTTCACGTATACATTACAATGATTATTTTATCAAAGTCATTACAACCTTTGTACAAATAATAAATTACATAACTACATAACAAATCGTGAATTTCCGTCTTACAAACAAAGAAAAAGGTTAAACTAAAGACGCAAATCGGTCAATTCAAGTTGAATTTAATTCTCTTTTACAACACAAAAAAAGGTTGAATTAAATTCTTAAATTACATTTCCTAAATTAAAATTCTCTTAAATTACAAAGAAAAAGTTGAATTCAATGAC
>JAJOZX010003520.1:445000-491512 GCA_023014485.1 Bathynomus jamesi | reverse complement strand
ATACAAAAAAAAAAAATATTATATATATATATATTTTATGCGCCTCCGTCGTGTAGTGGTTAACGTCGCTAACTACGAATCCATCGGCCCCGGGATTGAGACCCGGTGACGGCAGGCGGCGCGCAGCAGAACCCAGCTGTTCATCCTTCCACAAAGAAAGTGGTTGGTAGATAAATGGGTACCCTGGGTAGCCTAGTGGTTAAGACGCTGGACTGCTGGTGGGGCGTGGTTCGGATTCCACGTTAAACTGTAGGTCAAAGTTGGAGTGACAAGTGAACAATTCGAACGGAAGCAAATCAAGGTTAACCAAGGTTACGCTTGCGTTGCTGTGGCCAGCGCAAACCAAGGCCACAGTCTAACTTTATTCAATTTTATTGTGATCTGGATTCATGAAGAAGCCTGTATTGAGTGTCCAGATGAACTATGAAGTAGTTCTGAGTTTTGTTTATATTTGATCTCGCAAACGAAGTTTCGCGTTCTTTTACGAAGTTGGCGAAAATATGTGACTAAGCCAAGTTTTGAGCGAAAAGAAAACGGCTTAAGTTAGGTTAGGTTGTCACGAGCAGTTAAGGATTTTTACGTTAAGTGTTAGTTTATGAGTCAGATTATTTGTTGCATATTCTGTTTTATTAAAATACTGTAACGTTTGTGTTCGGTCGTTATATATATATATATAATATATATATAGATATATATATATATATATATATATATATATATAATTTATTTAAATTTATAAATAATCAATCACTTTTTATCGACAAAGTTCGTACTGTCCGTCCCCTACAAAATAAAAAAGAAATAAGCAAAATCTATTACTAATTTTAACCCTTCACTGCAGTGATTTATATACGATGAAAGTGTTACTACGTTGACAGCAGTGAAAGATCGATTATAATTATCAAATATCATAATCTGAATATTTGGGGAAATATCTTTATTACATAATTATACTGTTGCTTTGGTAGGAACAAACATTGGCATTCGCTTTACACTCTTCAACGTTTGTTAAGCCGATTTTAATTAGGAATAAAGTTGCTTTATGAAAATATACGTCCTTCATTAACACTTTGAGCAGGTACTAAAAACAAAGCAATTACTCCCAACCCATAAATTCTTGAGTAAAATATGTTTATATAAAAGTCCCTAAAGTTCAAAACTGCGTGTCCTCAAAGGAATTTAATCCCTAAAAAAACAAAAAAATTATCACTGGGTAAGTTTTATCATCTTGACTCGCATGCTATCGAATTTTAGTTTAATGTTAACTGCAGTAACACACACACACACACACACACACACACACACACATATTTATATATATATATATATATATATATATATATATATATATATATATATATATATATATATATATATACAGGGTGGGCCGTAAGTTTCCATACATAGGAAAAATAAACATTTTTTTTATGGACAACCATTTTTATTTATATAATATGCTCTACATGGTTGCCATTGTTTTGAAAACACATTTCAATACGTGTTCCCACTGTTGATGAACACGCATTAGCACAGTTGACGTTATGCTTGTAATGGCGTTGGTGATACGTTCCTTTAGATGATTTATGTCTCGTATCTTTTCCTGATACACCATGGCCTTCAAGTGCCCCCAAAGATAGAAATCAAGGGGGGTGAGATCTGGGGATCTGGGAGGCCACTCCACAGGACCACGCCGACCAATCCAAGCATCTGGAAACTGCTGATCCAAATACCGACGCACGTGAAGACCATAATGAGGTGGAGCTCCATCTTGCTGGAAGTAAACTGGGAAGTTACCTTCCTCGTTTAGCAGGGATGGGAAAATCTCTTCTTGCAACATGTTAAGATACCTTTCGGCATTAAGATTTCCACTGACAAAAATTGGTCCAATAATTCTGTCACCCCATATCCCGGCCCACACCATCACTTTACCGGCACCTTGCATCTTCGTCGGACTCAGCCAGTTAGGGTTAGCATTACTCCAATAACGTATGTTTTGCCGATTAACCTCTCCATTGACGTAAACATTTGCTTCATCAGTAAACAAGATCTTACACGCATATTCTTAGGGTATCTGAAACATAAAAACAAACGTTTAATTTTCCTATGTATGGAAACTTACGGCCCACCCTGTATATATATATATATATATATATATATATATATATATATATATATATATATATATATATATATATATATATAAAACTTGTAAACTGCCAACCATTTTTGTACAGAAAAGTTGATTATAGAGTTTTTAGTATTAATTTGAAATTCATTACAAATAAAAAAGTTTAATTAATTTAAAATTATAACGAATTACACGCACGATTTGTATATTGACGTTTAATGGTTGAATTTTATATTAGATCATTTTATATGGGTATTAAATTCTATTATGAGAGTTATAATAAATGTGTCTGCAAGACATATTCATATAGTACTAATGAAATAAAGACATTAAAATAAACTTGTATTGGCCGACATAAAAAGAAAAGCATAAGTGTATTATTGTACAGTCGTGGACTGAATTCCTCGTGCCAGACGGGACAAATACAGCCAAAAATAAGTTGCGGGATATTGTCTGTGAGAGAGAGAGAGAGGACGCTATAGAAGGAAGGGTATAAACTATAAAGTATTATTCCCGAATCTTACGCAGTCAGAATTGATTAATTAAACGGTATAAACTTCCTTGTTGGTGCGAGGAAGCGACATACTGAGACTACCTTATAACGGATAACACCTAATCCTACTATTCAGTGTGACAGTATAAACATAACAAAAGACTGGCAATGAATCGCACTTGACAAAACACCTGGAGCCCCAATAACCCTTAGTGAGATTGACAGAAAGGATAGAAAAACAAGTGGGAGACAAGTACCGGAAATGACTTGCACAGAATGTTAACCCTTGTCCAGCTTAACTACCCTCCAAACTTGACCCCCCCCTTTTATGACCTGAGTTCCAATTCCTTTATTGGCTGGCTAGTTAGTAGGGTTAGGGTCACAGGCCTGATTTCAGGGCAGATCCAGTGGCCAACAGTGGTTGACACGAACTGCGTAGCTCCCACTGGATGGGACCCACAATCGAAGCCTGATGAATCCGGACCATGTGAGTTGAATCCCAACTGGTTCGGATTCATCAGGCTTCGATTGTGGGTCCCATCCAGTATGTATAAAATTATGTATAAAATGTATAAAATTTAAACAACGGAAAAATTTAAAATTATTTGGGCCTATTTACTCTTTGGTTGGGTGAGAGACGAGTAGAGTATTCGGGAAAGGAGTGTGATTGTTTATATTTTTAGTGTTTAAGACTGAGGCACATTAATTAACTTGGAATTTATTAATTTTATTTGCTTTTAGAAACGCGAGTGAACGCTGTTAATATAATGATAGGTTGTTTTATCTCCTCCTTAACATCTAAGGTCGTATAACGGAGGGGACCTACGGCTTTACGTGGGATCCGAACCACCGGTGGCTACGTAATCTGGACGCGGACTACGGTCTCCCATCCAACTACTATCCGACCCAGTGTCGCTTAACTTAGCCGATCAACGGGAATCGGTGTTACGACATTGGCTACAAATTGATAGATGATTCCCTAATTTTGCCGCTAAGTGTCAGAATTTCTCCTACATTGAAGAGTATAAAGTCGCCTTTTCGTAGTAGGAATGTCATCGTGACTATTTTTAGTTTTCTTAGAATTCTCTCTCTCGTTTGTGATTAAAGGGTTAAGTATGTAGTCACGCGCGCTCCTACATAGTATATGTCAGGCGTGTGTAGACTAGAAAAATACGCGTTCTACTTATATTTGCGGGTAGAATATCGGTTGTTTTAAAATAATTGAGAATTTTGAGTATGATTGATTTTCAATATGTTGCTGAAAAGAGTTTGTCATTGTGCACGAGTCGTGATATCTTCCGTCACTGACACGCAATATCGTATGCGAGTTAATTGTATTTAAGTTTGGTATTATTTCCTATTGAATGATTGACAGTTATTTTTATTTAGGGATAATTTGTTTCATGTTTGATTTTTTTTTTTTTTTTACTACTACTACTAGTATCATCTACATACTGAAAGCCTTTTCTTTTACGCAAATTTTGAGTAACTTATATAGATAGAAAATAGACTGTAAAATACTCCGTCGAACTCCATCTGTATTTGTAATTCGAAGGTTGTTATTATTATTTTGTTTGAAGTATATTGACTTCCGTTACGTAAATGATTTGAACAGTTTTAATGCAATGTCCCTTTTTTACTCCATGTGTAGTGAGGTAACTTTTTTTTATGTAGGAAGGAGGGGGCTAAGGGCAAAGCGCCCGTAAAAGTGACCCCTCCGCGGAAGACGGAGAGAGCCAAAAACAGGGTCTCCAAGGTTCAATGATGCCTTTTTTTTTTAAATATAAATTTTGAAAAGGTTGTGTAGCGTGTAAGATGTATGTATGTGTAGTGAGGAATAGAGGGAGAAGCGTGTTCCAGAGCATGCTGGACTGCTCACAGCGTAGATGAGACACGGAAAAAGATCAGCTAAGGAGGACAGTGACGGGAGAAACGGGAGTTCCAGCATTCCCTGACTCCTGCCTAATATCCACCCCGAAGTACTTCCCTCGTTGATTGGCGTCTACAATCTCCTCTTACAATAAGTCTTGGAGGATTTTATCGAAGGCTTTCGACAGGTCCATTAACAAAATGACAGAAGTCTTTTTAGTGTTAAGGTTTATATGTAATACATCTAATACGGCTGAAATTGTATCGCTTGTTTTGTGGTTTTCCCTGAAACCAAACAAATACTCTGATTATATATATATATATATATATATATATATATATATATATATATATATATTATATATATGATTCACAACCGGTCTGCCACACTTTTGGGGGGTGGGATGATATCGAGTAAAAAAGTTGATACAACATCAGTGCTATCTCCAACCATTGCGGAGCTACGAACTTTTTAAGGTGCACGGAAAACGTGTTCAAACGTGTTAAATTTTGCCAGTGGATGGTTATGCATCGCCAAATTCTTAATCGCCTACTGTTTAGTGATGAAGCACAATTCATTCTGGATGAAATTAACAATAGACGAAATTGTGGTCCGCCGATAATCCCCACGATATCGTTGAAGGAAATTTTCAACATCGATTCTCGGTGAATGTTTGGTATGGTGTAATTGGAGATCAGCTGATTAGACCGTTCGTTTTGGAACAACGATTAACTGCTAATATATCACTGGTCTACAGCTAAAATGCTTCGGAAATAGAAGTAGTCAATCTTTACTAATTTTGGGTCACTGAATACGAAAATGATGCCTAAAATTGCCAATTGGCTCTATTTATAAAGATATCAGGCAACCAACCCTGCACCCTACTAACTGGACTGCATCTGTCGCGTAATATGTAGACGCCTGTGACACATCGAAACATTGACTCTACTGCGCATGCGCGTAGTTATTTTTTTTAATAAATTAATGTAAATATATACATATATATACAATAAAATGTAATTTTAAATTTATCTATTACATTATGTATTTGTAAATTATTTATTAAAAATAGATTGGATCATTTTAACATATTGCTTCCCATAATGTTTTTGATATTAATATAAATGGAATACTAACCTAACTTAACCTTACCTAATTTAAAATTATTAAAATGCAATGTATTATTACATTAATTTATTAAAATAAAAAATATAACTACGCGCATGCGCAGTAGAGTCAAGGCGTCGATGTGTCACAGGAGTCTACATATTACGCCACCGCATCAGTTCATTCGCGGAAGTCATACAGTGCACCCTTGTCAAACTCTTTTTAGTGTTTGCTTTTGAAACTGAATTTTTTTCAGCCTAATTTGAACAAAGATGCCTCGTAATTGCGTGAACAGTGTAGATAACTTCTGCTGTTTGTGGAGAGTTGACTTTTGCATCACAAAAGCGTGCTATAACCGCCGTGATTAGGAAAGCCTATCACCTTTATTTTGGATGTAAGATTGGAGATCAGGACAACAGCTGGGCCCGACACATATGCTGCAATACTTGTGCAACAAACCTTCGCCAGTGGTTGAATCGGAAAAGGAAATCTATGCCTTTTGCAGTGCCAATGGTGTGGAGGGAACCAACAGATCATGTCAGCAATTGTTACTTCTGCATGGTGCCTCCAGTCAAGAAAGGTATTTGCAAGAAGAAAAAGTGGATTTTACAATATCCGAATATACCCTCTGCTATACGCCCGGTACCTCACGGCCAAGGACTACCCGTTCCTAAGCCCCCACACTCATTCTCCCTAGAGTCAGAGGACGAGGAGAATGAAGGAACCTGCGAAACTTGAGCCTTCAACTTCACAAGACCCTGAATTTGTTTATAACGACATCTAAACCGCACATAACTCGGAATGAATTAAACGACCTTATCAGAGATTTAGAACTGCCAAAGAGTAACGCAGAGCTGTTGGGCTCCAGATTGCAGCAGTGGAATCTCCTCGCTGAAAATGTTAGTGTGTGTAAGTTTCGTGACCGTCAAAAAGATTTTGTCCCATTCTTCATCATGGAAGGTGACCTTGTAGCTTGCAACGACATCGATGGTCTGATGGCAGCTCTCAACATTATTCACAATCCTGATGAGTGGAGACTGTTCATTGATTCATCGAAGTTGTGTCTAAAAGCTGTTTTGTTGCATGTTGGCAACGTATTGCCATCAATTCCAGTTAGTCATGCAGTCCACATGAAGGAAACATATGACAACATGAAGCAACTTTTGAACTGCATAAACTATGACAAACATCAGTGGCAGGTTTGGTTTGTGGTGACTTGAAAGTTGTTGCTATCGTGCTTGGACTGCAGCCGGGCTACACTAAGTATTGCTGTTTTCTGTGTGAATGGGATAGTCGGGCTAGGACTTCTCATTACATCAAGAAGGATTGGCCACTCCGACACTCATTGGAACCTGGAACAAAAAATGTTCAGTATCCTCCACTTGTAGAATCGAGCAAGATTTTGTTACCACCCTTACACATCAAACTGGGCGTCATGAAAAATTTTGTTAAGGCTATAGATAAAACGGGGGCAGCTTTTAAGTACCTCGGTGGTAAATTCCCAAAGCTCAGTGAAGCAAAAATCAAGGAGGGTGTATTTGTTGGTCCACAGATCCGCGAGCTTTAGAGATGAGGAGTTCGACCGTATCCTAGGTGGTGAGGAGAAGACAGCGTGGAATGCTTTCCGGTTAGTAGCAACCAATTTTCTCGGAAATACCAAAGCTGACAATTACAGGGAGCTGGTGGAAAACCTGCTGTTGTCCTATCAAAATATGGGCTGCAATATGTCTATAACCCTTTGACGACCGATATACATTTCTTTGAACTTAAACGTTTAGGTGTTATTGGTATTCACAATTAGATATGTTAGTAACTATAGTCACTTAAATGACCCATTTTGGGGTTAATTTTCCAACAACTAAACGATACCTATATAAACATTTAGACGTATTTGTAGAAACGTTGCATCATTGTACAATTTATATTATTATTTCGCTGGGACACACATGTCCCGTGGTCCTCAAAGGGTTAAAGATACATTTCCTCCATTGGCACCTGGAATTTTTTCCGGCGAACTGCGGAGCAGTCAGCGATGAACATGGTGAACGTTTCCACCAGGATATCTCAGCGATGGAGAAACGCTACCAGGGGAAATGGAGTCCATCATTGTTAGCAGACTACTGCTGGACAATAACAAGAGATGCTCCAGAAGTTGAATACAAGAGACAAGCAAAGAAGCGACGGGTTGAATCAATATAAGTGACTGCATTATACAGGTACCGTATGTTACTAATATATGGTAGACATATACGCAAAATGTGTAGTTTAAATTTTCTTGGAAACTGTAGCTAATCGACTGTTTTTATGGTCATATTCGTTTTCAGCACCCCAAAATCCATAATAGGAAACACATTTTATCTCCTAAGCACAAATTTTTTCAAAATTTGTAGACCAGTGATATTTATCAACTTCCTGACGAACGAATTGCTGCTTTTGATGGAGGACGTGCCCATGGAGACGAGGCACGGATGTTCTTTCAGTACGATGGGGCGCCACCACATTTTGGTCGTCATGTTACGGATTACTTGAATCAGCGGTACGGGAATCGTTGGATTGGTCATGCTGGTCCAATATCGTGGCCCCCGAGATCTCCAGACCTAACTGCGTTAGATTTCTTCTTATGGGCCATATGAAAGAGATGGTCTACAAAACCAAAGTACAAATGAGAGAGGAAATTTTGAGTCAGGTTATGGATGCCGCTGCTTACATACGAGAACACCCCGAAATGATTCAATGGGCAGTGGACGCTTGTTTGGAACGAGCAAGGCTGTGCATTGAAAGCCAAGGAGGACATTTTGAACATTTACAAGATATCTTATAAAATGTAGCAATAAATACATCAGATTAAAACTCTCGTTTATTTTTTTCCGTGCACCTTAAAATGTCCGTAGTTCCGCAACGGTTGAAAATAGCACCGATGTATTAACTTTTTTACTCTGTATCACCCACAAATCACCCGCCAAAGTATGGCAGACCGGTTGTGAAACACCCTGTGTATATATACCTTTCAAATGTCGCGTGCGACGATTCCTCATTTCACGAAGGTCAAGCTTGTCGCCCCTCCTCTCGAGTTGACCTGGTGAAGTAATGAATTGGTTTCTTGTACTCTCCACCTCACATAGCCAGGTACGCCCGGCTCAGCGGGTATTGTTCTGAGCCAAGCGTCTAATCTTCTTTTGAAGATTTCCACTGCAACACCACTCGTGTTCCTTAGGTTTTTGGGCAGCTGATTAAACAGTTTTGGTCCTCACACAAAAAAACTATTTTCTTTCAGGGTTAAGGATGTTCCATATCTCGCCTTTAATTTGGGAACACGACACAGTCTTCCTTTTCTACTTTCCACTGTTGTTTGGGGAGTTACAGGGTTCAGAGTAAGATTAGGGACTAGTTTCTCCATTATTTTCCAAGTGTAAATAGCGCGCGCGCGCTCTCTCTCTCTCTCCTCTCTCTCTCTCTCTCTCTCTCTCTCTCTCTCTCTCTCTCTCTCTGGGTATCGGTGGGGAAATAGGTAGGTGGATTGAAAACTGGCTGAGGAATAGGCGGCAGAGGGTGGTAATTAAAGGGGCTAGTTCGGGTTGGGCCTCGGTCACTAGTGGGGTTCCTCAGGGTTCCGTTTTGGGGCCGCTGTTGTTTACCATTTACATAAATGATATCGACGGTGGCATCGTCAGTCGGATCGCCAAATTCGCTGATGACACCAAGCTTGGGGCCAATGTTGGGACGCCCGAAGCGATCGAGGAACTGCGTGCGGACCTAGGTAGGATAGGAGAGTGGTCCGAAAAATGGCAAATGCCGTTTAACTTGGGTAAATGCAAAGTGATGCACATTGGCTACGCCAATCCCAAGTCGGACTACTCGATGTTGGGCAGTAATATCGAGGTGACTGATTTAGAAAAGGACTTGGGTGTGCTAATTAGCAGCGACCTTAAGTTTACGAAACAGTGTGTAGAGGTGGAAAAGAAAGCCCAGAAACTATTGGGTTATATCAGGAGGCAATTTCAGTTTCGGAACAAGGAGATTGTGCTCTCACTGTACAATTCCCTTGTTCGGCCGTACCTGGAGTATGCTGTGCAGTTCTGGTCGCCCACCCTCAGGAAAGATATTGAGAGGCTGGAGCGAGTGCAGGCGAGGGCCACAAAGTTAATCCCTTCCGTTAGGCATATGGGCTACAATCGACGGTTACGCGCCCTGAACTTGTTTTCGCTTGAAACTCGGAGGCTGCGGTCAACTGATCGAGGTTTTCAAGCTCTTACGAGGGTTCAACGATGTCGATTTTAGAAGTATGTTTAGTTTAAATGATAACCCAACTCGCAACAATGGTTGGAAGTTGGATTTGAAACGGTTTAGGACTAGTGTGTGTGTGAATTACTTTACGTATAAGATCTGTGACACATGGAACAGGTTACCTTCGGAAGTTGTGAACAGTTCCTCTGTGGATCAGTTCAAGAAAAGGTTAGACGAAATCTTGCACACTATTTGAGTGTGTAAAGACATTTAGGACCTCAGTCTGCGGAAATTTCTTTTCCTATAAAATAGTTAATATCTGGAACCAACTTCCCTCAGAGGTTGTTTCCAGTCAAAGTGTAAATCTGTTTAAAAATAGGCTAGACAAAGTACTGAACACTCATAGTTTAAGATTAAAACCTCAGAAAACTCTGCAGGAGTTCGCTTGCTCGGTGTCTCTGTGAGCAAGCTAAATATAGAGCTATTTATATATTCTCCACTTTCCTGTAAAATTTCCTTGGCTACTTTTCCAGGGTCAAGGTATTTCTTCAACCTTTTTCTGTACCTGCCTCTGGCAGGGAGGGAGCGGAGGGTGGGGAGAGAGCCTTCTACTTTACTATCCAGTTTTCTACTACTGCTAGGATAGTTGAAAGAAAAAAACTTTTACAAAATTTTCCCTGGCTCCCGTTGCCATTGGTACCTCCTCGGTATGGGCCGCAAGGCCTTTTGAGGTACTTCTTTTCCTTCCTTGTAACTCTCTCTCTCTCTCTCTCTCTCTCTCTCTCTCTCTCTCTCTCTCTCTCGAGAGAGAGAGAGAGAGAGAGAGAGAGAGAGAGAGAGAGGCAGTAAGCTCGATCTCCGGCGGGCGAACTTTGTTAGCCTCAGGGATAGCGTAGGAGAGATGGGGTTAGAGGTTGGCGGCGATGTTGAGGGAGTGTGGAGTGCATTCCGGGACGAGTTTATGGTGCTGCAGTCTGCTGCCATACCCTCAAAACCGGTCACCCCTGCTTCAACGCAGCCTAAGTGGTTCAATCGTGACATCGCTTCGGCTATCCGAAATAGGAAAGTAGCGTATAGGAGGGCGAAGGCCAATCGTTCCCACGAGAACACTGAAGCGTATGTCCGCCTGTGTAGGGAAGTGAAGGCGAAGGTTAGGCTAGCGAAACGTAACGAAGAACTACGGGTGGCAAGCCTCTGCAAGGGCAACCCTAAGGAATTCTTCAGTTATGTTAATAGTAGAAAGCCCATTAGAAGCATGATAGGTCCGTTAAAGGACGGAAGCGGCGTTCTGCGGACCTCCGACGCGGACATCGCTAATGTGCTTAATGAGTACTTTGCGGGAGTGTTCACCAGGGAGGATACCCGCGTCATCCCCGAGCCAGGCGTGAGGCACGAAGGTGCTGGCCTGGATAGTGTTAGATGTACCGCGACAGTCGTTGCCGATAGAATAGACAAACTGAGCGCGTTTAAGGCTCCTGGGCCAGACCAGTTTCTCCCCAGAGTGTTGCGAGAAGTGCGCGACCAGGTGGCTCCCCACCTGGCTACAGTCTTCAACAAATCGTTGGAGATGGGCCAGGTGCCTGGTGACTGGAGGGAAGCCAACGTGACCCCTATCTTTAAGAAAGGGGATCACGAAAGTCCAGGGAACTATCGTCCCATTAGTCTCACTTCAATTGTAGGTAAATTATTAGAAGGGATAATAGCTGATAGGATCGTTGACCATCTGGATTCCTACAAGCTGCTTGGGGACTCCCAACATGGGTTTAGACGGCATAGGTCGTGTCTCACCAACTTGCTCGAGTTTTTCCACGTCATGTTGAGTGAGTACGATAAGAGTAGGGCTATTGATATACTTTATCTCGACTTTCAGAAAGCCTTTGATAAGGTACCTCACCGCCGGCTAACGGCGAAAGTGCGCGCGCTGGGTATCGGTGGGGAAATAGGTAGGTGGATTGAAAACTGGCTGAGGAATAGGCGGCAGAGGGTGGTAATTAAAGGGGCTAGATCGGGTTGGGCCTCGGTCACTAGTGGGGTTCCTCAGGGTTCCGTTTTGGGGCCACTGTTGTTTATCATTTACATAAATGATATCGACGGTGGCATCGTCAGTCGGATCGCCAAATTCGCTGATGACACCAAGCTTGGGGCCAATGTTGGGACGCCCGAAGCGATCGAGGAACTGCGTGCGGACCTAGGTAGGATAGGAGAGTGGTCCGAAAAATGGCAAATGCCGTTTAACTTGGGTAAATGCAAAGTGATGCACATTGGCTACGCCAATCCCAAGTCGGACTACTCGATGTTGGGTAGTAATATCGAGGTGACTGATTTAGAAAAGGACTTGGGTGTGCTAATTAGCAGCGACCTTAAGTTTACGAAACAGTGTGTAGAGGTGGAAAAGAAAGCCCAGAAACTATTGGATTATATCAGGAGGCAATTTCAGTTTCGGGACAAGGAGATTGTGCTCTCACTGTACAATTCCCTTGTTCGGCCGCACCTGGAGTATGCTGTGCAGTTCTGGTCGCCCACCCTCAGGAAAGATATTGAGAGGCTGGAGCGAGTGCAGGCGAGGGCCACAAAGTTAATCCCTTCCGTTAGGCATATGGGCTACAATCGACGGTTACGCGCCCTGAACTTGTTTTCGCTTGAAACTCGGAGGCTGCGCGGTCAACTGATCGAGGTTTTCAAGCTCTTACGAGGGTTCAACGATGTCGATTTTAGAAGTATGTTTAGTTTAAATGATAACCCAACTCGCAACAATGGTTGGAAGTTGGATTTGAAACGGTTTAGGACTAGTGTGTGTGTGAATTACTTTACGTATAAGATCTGTGACACATGGAACAGGTTACCTTCGGAAGTTGTGAACAGTTCCTCTGTGGATCAGTTCAAGAAAAGGTTAGACCAAATTTTGCACACTATTTGAGTGTGTACAAAATTTTCCCTGGCACCAACTTCCCTCAGAGGTTGTTTCCAGTCAAAGTGTAAATGTGTTTAAAAATAGGCTAGACAAAGTACTGAACACACTCATAGTTAAGATTAAAACCTCAGAAAACTCTGCAGGAGTTCGCTTGCACGGTGTCTCTGTGAGCAAGCTAAATATAGAGCTATTTAAATATTCTCCACTTTCCTGTAAAATTTCCTTGGCTACTTTTCCAGGGTCTAGGTATTTTCTTCAACCTTTTTCCGTACCTGCCTCTGGCAGGGAGTGAGCGGAGGGTGGGGAGAGAGCCTTCTACTTTTCTATCCAGTTTTCTACTACTATTAGGATAGTTGAAACAAAAATAAACTTTTAATAACAGGAACCTCTCAGAGTGGACCGAAAGGTCTTTGAGGCTTCCTCTTGTCCTTGTCCTTGTCCTTGTAACTCTTTCAGGTTACCTTCGGAAGTTGTGAACAGTTCCTGTGTGGATCAGTTCAAGAAAAGGTTAGACCAAATCTTGCACACTATTTGAGTGTGTACAAAATTTTCCCTGGCACCCGTTGCCATTGGTACCACCTCGGTATGGGCCGCAAGGCCTTTTGAGGTACTTCTTTTCCTTGTAACTCTCTCTCTCTCTCTCTCTCTCTCTCTCTCTCTCCCTCTCTCTCCCCCCTTCGCAGTGAATATAGGTTTAATTCGCGTAACCTTTCCCAGTAGTTTAGTTCTTTGCACCCATTGATCTTGGCTGTGAAGCTTCTCTGAATCCCTTCTAGTTGTCTAATGTCTTATATATATTACTAATGATAATTTATGAAAATTGCTTATAAATAAGCTTTTCAAATATCCTTCCTAATGTAGGTAAAATATATATATAGCTAGGTAATTAGAAGGTAGCGAGTGATTTGTCTCCTGATTTGAATATAGACAAATTCTTGCCTGTAATATGCAGGTAAAGACCTTGACTGAGGGATGAATTGAACAATATTGATAAAGTGGGAGATAGAGAATCCGAGCCGTTCTTAAATATTGCATTAGGAAGTAGAATGTTGTAATCAAGGCATTAAGGTACCATAGGATGAAGAATTGGCCTCTATATAAATGGCTCCTTACAACGTATGACGTGGCAATGTACGCCGTGGGGCCTAGATTTCGCTCATAGTTCATTGGCGATGCCCTCGAAAGGAAAAAAAAAAGCGAGCCGAAGCCCCAACGACTGCAGGACTGATTGAGATCACATTGCCCGAAGATTTTGTTTCGGGAGTAGGTATAGCGAAAGAAATTGTTAAAATTACTACGGAAACTTAAAAAATTACTACATCGGACCAATTACTAAAACACTTTGTTTTTAAAGAAATAAAAAAATTGTGTGTTGAGTCATTGTCATCCAATGTAGCTCAAGAAAGAAAAACCATAAATATTGGTGTGTATTCAACCGACGTACGTTTGAAGAACTTTGTGTTCAACCTCTTTCGTATTGGTAAAGCAGACACGACGTCGGGTGGGGTTGGGGGTGACCAACAGCTTTACGTGGATTCGGAACCACGGGTTGCGACATTTGAACACAGGACGATCATCCATTGACTAATAAAGAGACCCACCGTCGCTTCACCTCGATGATGATGCTGCGTGGCAGTACGTAGCCACACTTGAAAAAAAATAAGCCACTGTAATGAACCAAAGTTTCTATTTTGGGAAACGGAAGTTATTTCTTTTTTTTTTACTCCATTCAGTGTCTACGCAGTAGTTGCAAAGTAGCTGAGACGTACAAGAAAGCCTACTAAGTAGCTGTAAAGGTCAGTTACGTATGTCATATTTTAGCGATAGACACAGTCTTCATTTTGCTTTGACTGATTGCTTACTTTGAATTTTTATGCAATCACTAGGAAGAGTTGAATGTACAGGGTGGTCCAAAAGTCCCTATCTATTTTATTGAAATGATATTTCTATTTTATTTTCTACAGGTCATAGATGATGATGGATGTACAAGAACGTGTGATGGTAGTAACACTACGTATCCAAAGGAAGAAGTGTGAAGAAATTCGAGAAAAATTCGAAAGATGATTTCACAAACCAGGACTTACAAACAAAGCATTTCTCCAGCTGGTCAATAAATTTAAAAGAACACGATCCGTTCATGATGAGACAAGATCTGGACGTCTAGGTACTTCTCAAGAAAATTTCGAATTGGTAAGAAATGCCTTTTAAACAAATCCTAGAATGTCAACTCGCACAGCATTACGTAGACTGAGCATACCAAAAAACTAGTTAAGGATTTTAAAATTAACATTAGAAAAGTTACCGTATTCAAGTGCTACATGAGTTACACGAAGAGGATTATCCAAGACGAGCCACCATGTGCACAGAATTGATTGAAAAAATTCATACCGAAACTTATTAAACCACATTCTCTTCAGCGATGAGGCGACATTCCACACATGCAGAAAGGTTAATCGACATAATTGTCGTATCTGGATTAGTGAAAAACCAGCCGAGTTCTACGAATGAGAGAGAGAGAGAGAGTTACAAGGAGTTACAAGGAAAAGAAGTACCTCAAAAGGCCTTGCGGCCCATACCGAGGAGGTACCAATGGCAACGGGTGCCAGGGAAAATTTTCTACACGCTCAAATAGTGTGCAAGATGTGGTCTAACCTTTTCTTGAAATGATCCACAGAGGAACTGTTCACAACATCTGAAGGTAAACTGTTCCACGTGTCACAGATCTTATACGTAAAGTAATTCCCACACACACTAGTCCTAAACCGTTTCTAATCCAACTTCCAACCATTGTTGCGAGTTAGGTTATCATTTAAACTAAACATGCTTCTAAAATCGACATCGTTGAACCCGCGTAAGAGCTTGAAAACCTCGATGAGTTGACCGCGCAGCCTCCGAGTTTACAGCGAAAACAAGTTCAGGGCACGTAACCGTCGATTGTAGCCCATATGCCTAACGGAAGGGATTAACTTTGTGGCCCTCGCCTGCACTCGCCCCAGCCTCTCAATATCTTTCCTGAGGGTGGGCGACCAGATATCGTTCGGGCGTACCTTGATGAGCTCTTACCAAATCGCTGGATTAGACGTGATGGAAACAGGCCCTGGGCAGCACGATCTCCGGATTTATAAAGTCAGGTTTACAAAACAAGAGTTACAAACCTGCAGGATCTGCGAACCCGCATTGTCGCGGAAGTTGCTAAAATAACCCCAGAGATGCTTGAGGATGTGTTTCGGTGTTTCGCAATGCAGTGAACAGATTTGAAATTTGCAGACACACTGATGGTGCCCACGTCGAATACTAGACCTAAGCTTCATAAATAAGTATACATCTAATTATGTTATTACATTTTTATCCTAAAATACTATTTCAGCAAAATAGAGAGGGACTTTTGGACCACCCTGTATAAAAAAAAAATCTGCATGGAAATTATGCTCATTACACAACGTTCCAAATTAATTATAATATTTTGGATGCTGATAGTACAAATTGTGTACATTTTAATAGCCTAACCAGTTGTTTTACGTAATATTTTTGACATCTGTGCACATGAGTGAAATTATTTTTAATTTTATTTCAAACTGTCATTATAAGTTTGGCCTATTGCGTTTAGAGTAAATAGAGCTTGATGAAGTTTTTAATACATTTTATTTTTCACCTTGCCTACCATCGTAGCTAATATCTCCAAATATTCTGTAACGATCGTGTATTGTAAAGCCTACTTATGAGACCTTTTTTTAAGTTTTAAACAGCTTTAGAACAAAGCTACTCAGAAATATCGTTTCCATTAATTAGAGTCAATTTAGTTAAGAATTAGTTTGAAATAGGCTACTGCGAGAGAAAGAATATATGGAATGGTATCATTTCATGTACAGGGTGTACATAAAGTCAGGATCTATTTTTGTGAAGCACTTGGAAATTATATGGAATTTAATCATAAAATGATAGTGGTAACATTTATTAAATAATTAAGAGTAGGATTCGACGTGACGCCCATCAGTATCCCTGCACAGCTCAAATCGTTCCGCAGCATTTCTAAACACATTCTGGAGCATTTGCGGGGTTATGTTATCTGCAGCAGTTCGTATACGTGTACGTAAGTTTTCAAGACTCGTAATCTTCGTCTGATAGACGTGCGATTTGATAAAGCCTCATGCAAAGAAATCTAAAGGGGTTAAATCTGGTGATCTCGCTGGCCAAGGTCTGTTGCTTCCGCGTCCGATCCAGCGATTTGGAGAACGTCCATTTAGATAATCCTGAATAATTTTGGCATAGTGACAAGGAGCACCATCATGTTGATAGACGACGGTACTAACAATCCTATCCCCGTCGTCTATCAACATGATGGTGCTCCTTGTCACTATGCCAAAATTGTTCAGGATTATCTAAATGGACGTTTTCCAAATCGCTGGATCGGACGCGGAGGCAACAGACCTTGGCCAGCGAGATCACCAGATTTAACCCCTTTAGATTTCTTTGCATGGGGCTTTATCAAATCGCACGTCTATCAGACGAAGATTACGAGTCTTGAAAACTTACGTACACGTATACGAACTGCTGCAGATAACATAACCCCGCAAATGCTCCAGAATGTGTTTAGAAATGCTGCGGAACGATTTGAGCTGTGCAGGGATACTGATGGGAGTCACGTCGAATCCTACTCTTAATTATTTAATAAATGTTACCACTTTATCATTTTGTGATTGAATTCCATATAATTTCCAAGTGCTTCACAAAAATAGATCCTGACTTTATGTACACCTGTATAAGCCTAGGCTGACATACATTCTCTGTATAAGCTTGGAGTGGATGTAGCCGTAGACTTACGTCTTTATAATACATCTCTTACACCAAATTAAATTAGTTTTCCAAATTATGAGGAGATAGTTTAACTCGTTACAGTTGACGTGTTATAGGGCTATTAATCTAAAAGATGAGATGCAGTAGTATGTAATACTCGTTACAGGCTTATGACTTTTGATTGGATGCGTATTATCGTTAGCAATTTAGCCCCATTTTTTTTTAAAGTGAAATGGGAACTGTTTCATTACATTTTCATGGGTAGACTATTTTAGTTTTTGATAAGTATATTTTAAAGTAGGACTCGTAATCGCTTGACTGTTGTTTGATCCTAATTGGAATAAATTTATACGTAGGCAAAATAATATGAACACCCGCCGATTTCACCGGTTATCTTTACGGACTGCTCAGACACAAAGTAAACGGTCAAATGACTGGCAAACCTATTTAAATGCGTAACAGAGAGTGTATACGTCATGTTATAACCCTCACGTTGTTTTTACAGATCTTAGTGAATTATGAATTAGCAGTTATGAAAGACCTGTCAGACTTCCAAAGAGGGCAAATTGTCGGAGCGCGGATGGCTGGTGCATCGGTGACGAAAACCGCTCAGATGTTCAATGTATCCAGAGGAAATGTCTCTATGGTCATGTCTGCATACCAAAACCATGGAAAGACAAGCACCGACAAATGCAATAGTGGACGCAAGAAGAAGCTGTGTGATCGAGACCGCCGGGTGCTAAAGCGCATTGTGACAAAGAACCGTAAGACCACAGCTCCAAAAGTGACTGCAGAGTTTAACCAGCATCTTGCAAGCCCGGTATCGACCAGAACTGTACGTCGCGAGCTCCATGGAGCTGGATACCAATGGAGGGCTGCAATTGCCAAACCCTTCCTTTCGCACATCAACATTGAGCGGCGCAGAAAATGGTGTAATGACCATAAGAATTGGTCAATGGACCGGTGGAAGAATGTAGTCTACTCCGACGAATCCTCCTTTACGCTATTTCCATGTTCCGGTCGAGTTTACGTCTGGAGACAGCCTAAAGATGCTTATGACCCCGACTGCCTGACCCCAACCGTTAAGCATGGAGGCGGATCTGTGATGGTTTGGGCAGCAATATCGTGGAATACTCTTGGCCCAGCTGTAGTACTGCATTAGGGTGTGTCGAATTTTTCAACTTTCAAATTCCAAATATGAGGGGTGCTAAAAAGTTGCAGCATGACTTAGGAATTCTAAAGATATTTTTGTTAATTTAATATAATTTAGTTTTGCTTGGTAAGAAGCTACATAAAAATAGTGACTTTTTTTGACTTTTTTGTGGAATTATATAATAATTATTATATTAATAATTATATATGCTGTATATATAATGCACTGCTGTTTTTGCTTATTTCACAGGTTGAAACATATTCATCAGTGTGCTGAAGATTACTTGTCCGTCAGTGCTACCATCCTAACCAGTGGGAATTGACCTACAATGGCTTCTAAAAGGAGGACAAGACTGGGGACATTCACACATATGAGCAACCTAATTGAAACTGGTAGAGAGTTGTTGCCCTCTGAACTCCCAACTCTGCGAGACGTTCTGAAATATGGGCTACTGCTAAGAGAACAAAGTGGTGAGGATGTGAGAAACTACCCAGCAGCCAGTCTTGCAAAGGACATTTACCCTAAAGTGCTTGAAAAGTGGGAACGAGCAAACAGTTCTTTTGTAGCACCCGTTGTAAATTCACGAGTCACAATCTTAAACAAGATCCAAGAGAGCTGGGAGCAGGCCAAAAACATATCTCTTGGGAGAGGAAAGCTACATGTCAAAGAGGCTTTCATTGCAAAACTTGACAAGCTTTTTGACATCCTCAGTTGCAAGTGTAAAATTGTTCTCTGCTCTGAATTTGGCTGCCTTGCAGATGCTGGTTGCAAAAACGAAACTCACATTAACTGTACATGCCCTAGGGAGATGAAGATCCCTGTGAAGGAACTTGCTTTCATTAAAGGTCAGAGAGACAAGTCTGGTTCTATTGGACCACATCAGATTGGCTTGCCAGATCAACCTGAGCACAACAGACAAGTCAAAAAGCAGAAGCGGCAAGAAGACGAAAGAAGAAGGCTTGCTGAATATAAGCAGACAAGTAAGCAGGATGTTTCAATGCCATCAAATGAAATAATTTTCTCTGATGATGAAAATGAAGAACAAATAGCTGATGCTCAAGATGGAAAGGATGGAAGTTATGAAGTGACATTAGAAATACCAAGCACGTCTTCAACTTCCAATAAAAAGCCAGAGTACAACACATTAGAAATACCTAATGTTGCTATGCATAGCATCAGATATGGTGGCCTGCGTGCCACAGCTGCCATCACCACTGCTGCCTTTATGGATGCTGGCTTGATCACTGAAGAAGACAAGAGACTTGTAGTTGATCACAATAAAGTCAAGAGGGCCCAAGAAAAAGTTATGAGATCTCTGGATCAGGAATTTGATGATCTTTGTAAGAAGGGTGAAATTGACTGCATCATCTTTGACGGCCGTCAAGATACAACTAAAGTTATGCTGAAAGCAGACAATTCAGATCGTCAGTTCCCCAGCATCATCAAAGAAGAGCATTATTCTGTGTGCAGTGAGCCAGGTGGAAGATATCTCTACCACTTCACTCCTGAGAAAGGCTCAACGAGAAAAAAACCTGCTGAAGTTATTGCTGATAATCTTGTAGATTTCATGAAGAAGAAGGGCATTGATAAAAGCCTGCAGGCCATTGGAGGTGATTCTACAAATGTTAACACTGGCTGGGAGGGTGGTTCCATGCATTGGGTAGAGGTCAAGCTTTGCCGTAAGCTGATCTGGTTGGTTTGTGCCCTCCACACTAACGAGTTACCCTTGCGACACTTGATCACAGCACTGGATAGGAAGACCTTGTCTAACAACAAGTGGACAGGTAACATTGGCAAGATGCTAGACACTGCAACCGAACTTGAAATTGATCCTTCATTCACCAAACTCTCAATTGGAGAGACTCTTACTTCACTGAGTGACAATGTCGTAAAGGATCTCTCTACTGATCAAGCGTACGGGTATAGGATCACACAGGCCATAAGGACAGGAGAACTTCCCACAGATCTGGCCCTTCTTGAAATTGGTCCAGTGAGCCATTCAAGGTGGTTGACAACAGCAAACAGGCTTTGTCGCATATGGGTTTCAAAACATGGCCTTAAAGGCAAAACCCTCAACAACTTAAGACTGATAGTGGAATACATTGTTGGTGTGTACTACCCCTGTTGGTTCAACATCAAAGTAAAACACACTTGGGTGGAAGGCCCACGCCACATCTTGTTTCAGCTGCGGCTAGTTAGGCTGCAAAAGAAGGCTGTAGTGGATGCTGTTTTGCCAACCATCAAGCGTTCAGCATGGTATGCATTCAGCGAAATGATAATCCAGACACTCTTGTGCTCAGATGACAGTGAGGAGAGGAGAGCTGGTGTCCAAAAAATTGTTGACATGAGGGGTGGAGATGATGACACACTTGGAGATCTTTCTGTACGTCCCAGGAAGACACCTTCCATCAACCCCAGTGCTTCTTCCGTGTTGGAGCTGACAGACTGGTCTGACGGGGTATTTGAACCTCCTTTGACATGTAAACTGACTACAGCGGAAGTAAAGAAGTTCTTTGACAAGCCTATGCAAGTTCCACAGTGGCCCTGTCATGCTCAGTCAATAGAGAGGTGTGTGAAACAAGTCACAGAGGCAGCAGGCAGGGTGTATACACATGAGAAACGTGAGGGCTATATCAGAGGCCAAGAAGCAAGTCGGCGGCTGATGTCCAAGAACGAATCAAAGCAAGACTTGATGAAACTTGTTGTTTAAATTTTTTTTTTACTGATGTCATTACTTTCTAATGTTGTTTTATGATTACAAGGATATGTTTTATGATTACTAGGATATGTTTTATGCAGAGAAACTAAAATTTTTATAGCATTACCTGACATTTTGAGAAGCTAAAATTAATAAATGTTGTTTTCCGAGAGCAATTTGTGTGCTTTTTAATCAAACGTAGATTTACCAAGCTAAGTGTTGAGCAATCACAAAAATAATAGCAGATTTGAATTCTTCACATCCAAAAACATATTTTTAAAACCCTCAGTGAAGGAATTGGCAAAAATTAATTTTCACCTCTTAAATTGACACACCCAAGTACTGCATGGTAGGGTTAACGCCCAGGTCTATCTGTCAATATTGGCTGACCAGGTGCATCCCATGGTCCAAACGCTGTTTCCCAATGGCGGCGCCGTCTTCCAGGATGATAATGCACCAATCCACACCGCTGGGGTCGTTAAAAACTGTGTTTGAAGAGCATGTTAGTGACGTAGAACGCTTGGATTGGCCTCCACAATCCCCGGATCTTAACATTATCGAGCATCTGTGGTGTCAGTTGGAGCAGCAGGTCAGAAGCCGATTCCCACCGCCGGCGTCTTTGGCGGAACTGGAGCAGGGTTTGCTCGAAGAATGGCTCAGGATTCCTCTAGCCACTGTCCAAAAGCTGTATGAATCAATTCCCCGACGCATTGCAGCTGTTATTGCCGCTAAAGGAGGACCAACTCCATATTAAGAATAAAAACCGCCATTTATCAAGGTGTTCATATTATTTTGTCCAACCCCTATATATATATATATATATATATATAATATATATATATATATAATATATATATGAACAGGAACACCAAAGAAAAAATAAACCACCTTCAAACTTTAATTCATACCGGTGTTTCGGAATGTACCCATTCCATCTCACGGCGAAAACGATAAAAGATTAATTTTAAGTCCAAAATAAGTTGGATTAAGGAGCAATCTAAAAAAAAAATTAAAAGCATAAAAAAAGGTGAATAAATATAATAATATTTTTTTATCGTAAGCATCTTTTACGGCTGCACAATTTACGACAAATTATGTAAAGCGGTTTAATTACACATCGGGATACGTTATAATGACCATATAGGTTAGATTTGATTGAAAGTAAAAACTTCCTTTGTTAAATGTAATAAGGAAACTCTCAAGGCTTAATATGTGAAGGCCCCCTCCCCCAACATTTTTTAATAAGCATTTGACACATCAATAACCAGTATGGGAATAGATCATAGATTTGAATTACACACACACACACACACACACTAGTGGAGCGACCCGGCGTTGCCGGGGTGGATGTTGAACGATATATATATATATATATATATATATATATATATATATATGCCCGGGTAGGTTAATTGTACGCCCTTGACGATTGGTAAGGTTAAGTCGTGATATTTTCGTTAAAGCTAACGAAACTATCACGACTTAACCTAACCAATCGTCAAGGGCGTACAGATGACCTAACCTGGCATTCAATAAGCCTAACACGGTATTCAATAATTTTACCATAGGTTTCGATATATATATTAGTGATGTAGCGGATGTCATTTTTTTCACACCCGCGGATGCGGATGAGGATGTTTGATTTCAACATCCGCGGATGCGGATGTCTACATTTTCGTTATTTTTTAGGATATATTCGAGATTTGCTGTGTTTAATGTATATAATAAGTTATTATATAGAGAGAGCTGTAGCTATAATGTAGTATAATTGATTAATTGTGCAATAATTGCTGTACTTTTCTCTGAACATATAAAATAATATCAAGCATCTAACTAATAGAAATCAATCAGTGAATTCGTCTGCAAATAAATTCGTTATATTTTGTTGTTTCAGCCACAATTAGAAACCATAATTGTGTTACCAGGATGCGGGACGTGAACCCAACTCAAATGCACCCCACCGACCTCTTTCCCCAACCTCCACCCTTATAGAAAGAGATCTTTAATTAGCTTGATAACTATTTATATTAAGTTTAAAGTTTTATTAGGCATATTTATCAATGAGTAATTAAAATAAAGTAAACTAAGATGTTCATCGTTTAATGTTCAAACTTAATTATAGGAAGGTTATGCTTAAGGAACATTAATTTTTCTGCCTTTTCTGCTGCCAGTCTGTTTCTCTTTTCATCATATATTAATCCAGCACTGCTAAATAATCTCTCGCTTGGTACGTTTGTTGGAGGACAGGCTAAATGTTTCCTTGCAAGTTTACTCAAGTATGGATAGATATTCTGCGTATTTTTCCACCAACTAATAGGATTGTCGCATGCAGCCAGGCGTTTTCTTGGTGATAGCTCTCGATCATTTTTACTACATCTTTTGACATCGCGTAGGTCTCGTCATTGCTGCTTGACTCAAGAAACTGAGAGACAGATTCTGTGATAGATTTGCTTGTTGAAGGTGTTGGTTCTGTCACTGAAACTTTTATTCTTTTGGTGGGTGGCGAAGCGACAGATTCAAGAGATTGAAGCTCTGCAACTGCTTTGCCAAGTGATGATTTAACTCGTTCTAATGTACTAGGTGAAAATAACTTAATAACAGCTTTGTAACGTGGATCTAAGTAGGTTGCAAGAGAGTAACTTCATACAAGAACAGCCTCTCGTCTTGTCGCTTGCATCACTTTTGCGCACAATGAACTAGTTCTATTAATATAGTAGAATTTGATAATTTCCGCTTATTAATGACGTTTTATCTCAACGGTCCACATCCGCAGTCCAAAGTGCGGATGCGGATGCGAGAAAATGTGCGGATGTGACCTACATCACTAATATATATATATATATATATATATATATATATATATATATATATATATATATATATATATACACACACGTAATGATCTCCATAACGTCATTTAATTTTTTAAAATTAATTAATTTATTAACACCCAAGTGCACAACCTCGGGACCTAACCAATCGTCAAGGGCGTGTAGTTGACCTAGCCGGGTATTCAATTTTTACCATAGGTTTCGATATATATATGTATAGACGTAATGATCTTGATGACGTATTTAATTTTTTGAAATTATTTAACACCCAGGTGCAGGTTCCGAGGTTGTGCACCTGGGTGTTAATAAATTAAATAATTAATTTTAAAAAATTAAATGACGTCATCAAGATCATTACGTCATTACGTGTATATATATATCGAAACCTATGGTAAAATTATTGAATACCCAGGTGCACAAGCTCGGACCTGATACTCAAACTCCTCCCCAGACATAACATTCTGTTCCCCTCACTAGCAACACACACACTGGAGAACAGAAAAACAACTGTCATCAGACCACCTGCCCATCATCATTACAACACGTTCTACACTCTGCCCCAACAGCCTTGGGCACACTTACAGAAATTACAAGGAAACAAATTACAAGGAAGCTGATTGGGAACAGTTCAAAATACAGACTAAGGAACAATTCACCACATTAAACAGCACACCCATCATAAACATCAATACAACACTCAAGACATTTAATCAGATCATCAATAATGCAAAAAAATACATACCTAAAGGCAACATTAGGAAATACAACCCAAATTACATTAGAGAAATAGCCCACCTCATGAGGCAACGTAACAACCTCAAACATAACACAAACACCACACACAGAAGCAGATACAACAGCTCAACACAGAAATAAACAACAAACTTAAAGAAAAACAGAAACATTTAAGGAATTCATAACAACACTAAACCACTCCACAGATACATCCAGGCTATACAAGACTATGAACAGCATTACCCACTCTAACAGCGGCATTCACACCTCACACGCGACTATCTGTCGCAGCCAAAATAATATCCCAACATATACACAACAAGCTAACATTCTAGATTCTATCCAAAGATAAGTCACTTAAACAGAGACAACAACCAGAAACACGCAGACAGACAAACAGCCAGACACAAGAAAACCTACAGACTCGACACGACCATTACACCCTTCAATACAGACCAGACCACCAAGATCATCAAAACATTAAGAATTCGATGGCTACTGGACCAGACGACATATCTAACATACACCTTAAGCACTTGGGCCCACGGAATACAAGCTCTCACAAACATCAGCACATATTCATACCAACACTGTATTATTCCTGACATATGGAAACAAGGTAAAATTATTACACTACTCAAACCAAACAAAAATCCAACGGAACCAGCTTCCTATAGACCCATTATTTTACTATGCACACCTTCCAAAGTTACAGAAAGACTTGCTAATCTTGCAAATCACCAACTCTCACACACCACTATCGCCTCCTCAACATGGATTCAGACCTCACCACTCAACCACGACATTACTCACTAACCTCACGCAGCACATCATGGATGGCATCAACTCCAGACGACCAGCTCAACGTACACTATTAGCAACAATAGACATTAGTAAAGCATTTGATATTATCCCACGCTTCCATCTCATAAACAAAATACTCAACACAAACATGCACAATAACACCAGAAGGTGGCTGAGCAACTATCTTTCAGGAAGATATTCACATGTCACATTTAATGGCAAGTCCAAAAACAAGCCTTTTCCGAACGGGGTCTCTCAAGGCTCTGTTCTCTTACCAACACTGTTCAACTTATACATGCGTGATATTCCAACACCCATAGATATCAAGCTTACCTTATCATCATATGCAGATGACATCACTCTAACATCCGCCCACAACAACATCGACACCGCTACAAAATAACCTACTAACATACATAAACAGTATACAAGACTGGCTCACACACAATAGACTCAAAGTAGCGCCCACAAAATCAACCATCACCTTGCTAACAAGCAACACAAAAGAACACCAGTAACTCCACAGATTCACTAAACAACAACAACAACAACAAAACAACACATTCCACACACTCACAGGACCAAAATACTTGGGTCACATACAATACATCATTGTCTTTTGCAAACCACATTCAGGACATTAAAAACAAATGTACGTCAAGACTTAACACGCTTAGGGTACTAACAGGCACAAACTTTGGACACCAGCAGGAAACATCATCACTCGTATACAAACAATATGTTTCCTCAGTTATGGACTATGCTAGCCTCTGCTGGGCACCCATTATCTCAAACACACACATAAACACCTTACAGACAATACGAAAAAAACGCACTTCGTATCATTACAGGATGTACTCAACAACACCAATAGAACACCTGCACACAGAAACAAAAATACTGAAAGTTGGGGAACATTTAGACATGAGGGGAACACAATTCATGCAGCAGCGACAACTAACCCACAACACCCTTGCCCACTACATGTACAGTCATGTACCAACACCTCGCACCATTAAGGTAAACACCAGAGAGACATTATAACCAAGTACTCCATTCCATACCACTCTCCACAGACATCACACAGTACAGAAAGACACACACACACACACACACACACCACCTAACCCACAAAGCACTGACACGACTCGGTCCGAATGCGGTCCTTGGTGCGAAGCCGCCACCCATTGACAGGTCAGAGACGAGCCTGAGCAGATCGGATCGAGTTAACTTAGCACGATTCCGATGTGACATCACCCCAACTTACGGACATATAAACACAGACTAGACGACAAAACAGACGACACCTGCCGCCTTGGCCAGGACACACCACAAACAATTGAACACATTATGACAGACTCTACCGCTCTAGCACAACACAACACAACACAACACAACATCACTAGTGCGCTGAACCTCTGGTCCACTCCGGAGAGGGCGATCGGTTACCTGCGTGCCGCCGGCTTGCTCGATCAGGTGGGCTGATCGGCTAACCAACAACAACAAATGTAAAATTATCGCTAGTTACAGCTAATACTTCTTCATCAATTGTATCAGGTCATCCCAAAAGTAATGTCGTTTTTTACGATAGATTAAGTTTAAACTAGTCCTACTCGGTTTAAGCGTAAATTTTCTGAAGGGTATATCTAAGAGGAGATCTATCGTATTTCGCTACATACTTTACAGACCTTGACCAGTGAAGACGGTGTTTTGCTTTGTGAACCCCTCATAAACGTGGCGGTATCAGAAGAGCATATCAGGCATATAATGCTTTACGAGTTCAAAAAAGGGAATAGTGCTACTGAAGCAACGCGAAACATTCAGGACGTTCATGGCAACGATATTCTGCATGTGAGGAAATGTGGAAGATGGTTTCAAAAGTTTAGGAATGGTGACTGCTGTTTGGCAGATGCAGCACGCTCTGGACGCCCTGCTGAGTTTGATGATGACCTGCTGTTAGCCGCACTTGAAGAAGACTGTTCAACAACTGTCGAAGAATTGGCCCAGAAACTCAATTCATCCCCGTCCACCATCCACTGACATTTGCAACAACTCGGGAAAGTGCCTAAGTTAGGAAAATGGGTGCCACATGAATTGTCAGTGAAAAGTGGATACTGTACCAGAATGTTAAGTGCCGTCGACAGTGGGTTTGTGCCGGACAACCAGCGACACCACAGCCAAAACCAAATCTTCACCCTCGGAAGGTGTTGCTTAGTGTTTGGTGGGATAAAGGTGGTGTAATACACTTTGAAACCTTACCACACAACCAAACAATCACCGCTCAAGTCTACTGTCAACAACTGGATCGATTGAACACTGGACTAAAAGAAAAGAGACCTTCTTTGGTTAATCGGAAAGGAATCGTGTTCCACCACGACAACACACGTCCTCATACCGCTCGGATCACTTCTGCAAAAATTGAGGAGCTTGGGTGGGAAAAACTTCCACATCCTCCATATTCTCCAGACCTTGCACCTTCAGATTATCATCTCTTCAGGAGTTTGCAAAACTATCTTGACGAGAAACAGTATACTTCTTTAGATGACCTGCACACCAGTCTTTGTACTTTTTTGCCTCAAAACCGCCTGAATTTTATAAACATGGCATTGTCGTTCATTCGTATGGAATTTTGATGTAAAAAACATTACTTATGGGATGACCTGATACTTAATTTAGCAGACTCGCACTTGTTACCCAATTCTACAAAATATTCCGAATTCACATCAGTATTAAAGTTCCCCATTATCATACAATGAAAATATTTGGGATTATCCGATAGTCTTAATTTTATACAACAAACTGATGTATTCATCTAGATTACTGCCGTTGTGTGGTAAATAGCATTTTACAATTAAAATGCATTCGTTGTTCACATGTAATTCAATTCTTAACCTCACATTGTCGCTTGTTGGAAATCTTATACATTGTCGATTTTTTTTTTTTCAAAGGCCTTATCTTATGACGCAAACTTTCATCGCAGTTGTTATAAGAAATAGCCCACGATACAAGATACTTTTTCTTCATTGCTGTATCCCATCCTTACTGACATGGCGCTCACTGGGGCTAGGGCCTAGGGCCTTGGACCTTCCTGTTCTAGCCTTGGGTCATTCCTGGCCTTGTATAGTTGCCTTGAAAAGTATCGCATACTCTGTAGTGATATCATTGGAATTTATTTAACATTATTTGTATGTATAAAACCCTTAAAGACTTTTCTCCACCCTGTATATATACGAGGGTTGTTCAGAAAGAAAGTTTACGAGGTGTTTTGAAGAAACTGTTTTATTTTATTACAAAGCAAGTAATTATTACAGGTATTTTAACAACTTATTACTACTTTTCTGCATAATCACCAAACAGATTTAAACATTTGTCGTAGCGTGAGATATGCTTTCCGATGCCGGTCGAGTAAAATGTAGGGTTCTTAGTTTTTAACCAGTTTTGTACGGGCGCTTCTGCATCAGAATCCCAGTGGAACGATTCCAAAAGTTGGCACGTTTTATTTGCAGTGTGAGGGCGTGCATTGCCATGCAAGAACACCACACCTGCAGTAAGCAACCCGGGACGTTTTCTTCCGATAGTCGTGCGGAGTCGCTGTAAAGTTTTACAATAAGAAGTGGCATTTTTTGTTGTCCCTTTTTGCATGAATCAACATGCAAGACGTCTTGATGGTCCCAAAAAATCGTTGCCATCACCTTACCAGCTGATGGTGCAATCTTGAACTTTTTGGTTCGTGGTGTCCCCAGATGTTTCCATTCCATGGACGCCCGTTTAGAATGGTGTGAGATGGTGTTCCCAGGTCTCATCACCCGTCACAATGCGCTCAAGGAAATGTGAACCTTCGGCCGAATACCACTGAAGAAAGGAAAGACTGCAGGCCATTCTCTGAGTCTCGTGATTATCCATTAATATTTTGGGTACCCAACGCGCACAAACTTTGTTGAACCCGAGCTTGTCATGGATAATGTTGGATATGGTCCCAAGTGAGAGATGGAACGTTGCTCTTCTGGTCTTTCACTTCGCGCAGCATCACTGGTGCTCTGCATTCCTTCCCGAAACTTTGCACACCACTTTGATACACTTTTGTCGATTTAAAACATTTTCTCCGTACACTTCAATAAGTTGGCGATGAATTTCTGCAGTGGAAACATATTTCCCGTTTAAAAATCGAATCGCAGCACGCACCTCGTCTGGGGACCACGTGTCTAGGAGCGCAGCCATTTTAACTACGAATAAACCACATCACAAACAGTGTTGCCACACATGCCTAACAAAATATTGTACTAACAACAACACTATTGTACTATGCATAATGCACCACTAATTAACCTTGTAAACTTACTTTTTGAACAACCCTTGTATTTATAATAATTTTCTCCTTGTTGGAAAAATTTTTGTTTTGGTCGGTGTTATTTCATATGTCCTCAATTCAGATACTGTAGTATTGTTTTTTGTATGAAATCTGTTGCATTATTCCTTTTTTAATATTGGTGTGATTTGTTATTGTTAGTAATTGCTTTATGAGGTACCTACTGTATTCGTAGTTATTTATTGTACTTCTGATTATTTCACAAAAGGGATCAGAAACAAAAGATGGTGTTGATTCACACGTTTGAATTTGAAGAAGTTAAACTTTACAGTATAGTACTTCGGACATTTCATGTAGTGTATCGTACTGACCAAATTTGTAATTTCCTCCATGGCCATTGCTTTTGCGCCAAACATCCATTTTACTTGTATTTCTTCAGGTTGATCAAGTTCGGACGTTTAGAAATTTTATATTAATTGAAATTTGGGCACATTTCGACTGGACTATATATTAGGGTGTGTCAATTTTGTCAACTTTTTTTCATATCAATTTTGGTAGTGAAAATATAGTGTCTTCATGTCAAAACTTGAAATTGGCCAACCAAAATGAAGTAAAATGACCCTTACCTACATCAATTTTACCTTAAAGTTTCAGAAATTGACTCTCTCTACTAAATAATAGGACATAAATTGATTAATTATTCATCTGACACAGAATTATCCCACTGATCGCATATGGAGTGTTTTCAAGGTCATATAGTTGTTGTACAAGTCACAACATGAATAGAACTGTCCCTCACTCTCAGTCCTCAGTTGCCTCTTAGATGTCATAGACGGTGGTTTACTGTTATTGCTCTTGTACCTACTTCATAGTTATTCTACTAGACGAATACTACAGTTTAACTGTAAGTATGGATTATTCATTATTACAATTATTTATTATATATCATATTCTTCTGTCTAATTATGTTGTAATCCCATGAAATATTTTTTTATTGAATTTTAGAACATCGAATGACTAAACTTTGAAACATCGTAATTGATATAAAATACTTAAATGTTTTTCTTTCTTTTCAGATATTCCTGAGATGCCAAAATTGAAGACAAGAGGTCAGTCATCATGCCACTTGAGCCTGTTAGTCGGTTCAGGCAAGGAGCTTCCCGTATCAGAACTACCAACAGTGCGAGACATGCTGAGACTAGGGTTACTCCTTCGTGAACAAAATACAAAGGATAGAAGGAACTACACAGAGAAAGAGCTCATAAGGGACACGATTCCCCCTCTTCTGCATCAGTGGAAAAAAGCTAATGTGTTATTCAAACCACCTGTACTCAATCAGTATAGAACTATTGAGCTAAAATTAACAAAGCTGTGGCACAAAGCAGTTGAGACATCACTTGGTAAAGGAAAACTAGCAAAGAAAAATAAATTTCTGCACACATTTGATACTCTTCTTGACATTTTTAACTGCCAGTGTCCCATAGAGTTGTGTTCTGAAGCCAATTGTTCTCCCTCATGCAGAAGAGAACCTCACCCTCACATTGATTGTCGCTGTCCTCGTGAGAAGAAGATCCCCGTTTTGGAGCTGGCTTTCATAAAGGCGCAGAGAACAAAGGCAGGAGGCCAAGGAAGTATGCAGATTGGTTCGGCAGATTATTCAGAAACCAAAAAACAGATTGTTATTGCTAAGAAAAAAGAGAAAATCTGAGAGAGGGAAGAAAGGAAGAAAAAGAAGAATGAAGAAGCCACCCAAAGAGATGAGCTCTAGCAAGAGGTTTCTCACTTCTTTGAAAGCTCTTCAGATGAACAGAAAGAAGCAACATCAGATGATAGCTCCAAAATGCCATCTGAACCTTCGCTGAAGAGAATGAAATACAACACTAAAGACATCTCAAACATTGCCCTTGCCAGTATTCGCCACCATACAGGGCTACGAGAGACTGCAGAGATTGCCACTGCCGCTTGGATAGATGCAGGCCTCATCAGCCGAGAGGATACATCCTTAGTGATAGATCATAATAAGATAAGAAGAGCACAAGAAAAAATAATGAAGGATATCTGATCAGCATGAAAAAGATTTGAAGGAGGAAGGTCTCTCTTGTCTTTTGTTTGATGGAAGAAGAGATGACACAAAAGTTCTCGTAGAGGAAGTGGACAGAAAGTTTCCCGGTCTCATCAAAGAAGAACACTACTGTGTGTGTTCCGAACCTGGTGGCCGCTATTTGTTTCACTTTGTTCCTGAAGCAGAAGTAGAAGGCAAGAAACATGCAGAGGCAATTGCTGATCAAATAATATGTTGGCTTCAAGAAAGAAGACTTGACAGTTCACTGCAGGCCGTTGGTGGAGACTCAACTGCGGTGAACAATGGATGGCAGGGCGGTGTTATGACGCATTTAGAGAAAAAACTTGGAAGAAGGCTTGTTTGGATTGTATGTGATTTGCACACAGGGGAACTACCTCTTCGTCGTCTCATCCAGGAACTTGATGGTCCTACAAAGAGCAACAACAAGTGGTCAGGCCCCCTTGGCAACATGCTAGATGAAGCAACGGAATTAGAAATAAATACAAAATTTCCAAAGGTCGAAGTAGGCCCTCCCCTTCCAGTGTTGTCTGAAGAAGTTATCAAAGACCTCGGCATGGCTCAATCTTACGCTTATCGTATTGTTCAAGCAATCAGATCAAGAGAGTTGCCTCAAAATCTGGCTCTCTTGGAGATTGGACCCTAAGTCACAGTCGTTGGTTAACTACAGCGATTCGTTTCTGCAGGATTTGTGTTTCCAAACATGCACTGAAGGGCAAAATGCTACAGAATTTGATGTTGATTGTTGAATTTATTATTGGGTTTTATCTTCTTCACTGGTTCAATGTAAAACTTAATCCAATGTGGATGGAGGGGCCCAACCACATCTTGTTTCAATTACAGCTACTGAGAACCCAAAGGAAAGTGGTGGTGGACATCGTGTTACCTGTGGTGAGAAGGTCCGCTTGGTATGCTAGGCCAGAGGCAGTTTTGCAAGCAATACTCTGCAGCCAATGTACCAAAGAGAGAACTGAGGCTGTGGAAATCATTCTAAAGCTTAGAGGAACATCACTAGATGATGACCAGCTGGGAGACTGCTCTGTTCAGACAAGGAAGTACCTCCGATAAACGTCAATGCCACGAAATTGTCAGAATTAGTTAACTTGAGTTCGGAAGTTTTGGAGCCACCACTGACAACATATATAACAAACAAAGATTTAACACAACTTAAAGAGGCCCCAATGCAAGTGCCAAAGTGGCCTTCTCACACTCAGAGTGTGGAGAGATGTGTGAAAATGATCACAGAAGCAGCTAGTGAAGTTTACAGTCACGAGAGGCGAGAAGGCTACATCAAAGCGCAAGTAGCAAGCCGAATGCTGATGTCAAGGAACCGCAGCAAAAAGGACATGACTGCATTGGTTACTTTCAAATAAAGACTCTGAATGATATCTTATTGCCACTTTAAATGTTGATAGGATGTTTGCGCACATGTGTTACGAATTTACGGAAAAATGAATTTTTTAATTAAAATTGATGTAGGTAGGAGTTATTTTTTGTTTTTCAAGCAAGGATATTATTTTGTATGCCAAATGATTACATTAAATTGCTACCAAATCACGTTTTTCAATTTAGTCATTTCACCCCCAAAATTGACACACCCTACTATATATATGCAAGAGGGCTAGTCAATAAGAAGCTGCATTTGTATGACAACATTGCCAGAGAAACTAGGGCAGGTTATCGTACTTTCTGGTTTTATCTTTCTATCAGCGTTTGGTGATTAAAGAAATGCACCTATAAAGTCTTATTTAAATTAATGAAAAAAAATCTTATTTTAATCACTAGAATAAAGTACTTTTCTTTTATTTAAAAGGGTGTCCACCCAAACAACGGTTGACAGTAGAAGCGGCAGACTGTGCCGTATTCCCAAATTGAAGGCGAGACAGGGCACATCCTTAACCCTGAAAGAAAATAGTTTTGTAGTGAGAGGACCAGAACTGTTTAATCAGTTGCCCAAAGACCTAAGAAACACAAAGGGAGTTGCAGTGGAAATCTTCAGAAGAAGATTAGACGCCTGGATCAGAACAATCCCTGATGAGCCGGGCGTACCTGGCTATGTGAGGTGGAGAGCACAAGAATCAAACTTAATACTTCACCAGGCCAATTCGAAAGGAGGGGCGACAAGCTTGACCTTCGCGAAATGAGAGATCATCACGCGAAACCTTTGTAAGGTTGCAAGGTAAGGTGTGTGTACACACACACACACACACACACACACACAAGGGGCGGTCAGAAAATAAGTTTACACGGCGTATAATTTTGTAACTAAAGGACCTACATTGATTGTTTGTATCAGGTGAATTCGTTAATCATTGTTGGCAATACTGCACGTCGATTCGGTTGCCCATCTACGTACATTGGTTATATGAGTCAGCAGGACGTTTACGTTTAATGGCTGCTCGTAAACGTTCCAGTGTTGAACAATATGCAGATGTATTGATTGTTGTGCCTTTTTGCATGAAGTCTGCGAGCAAAACGGTAACCATTACTTTGCCAGCGGACCTCACAATCTTGAACTACTTTGGTCGCGGGGACCCAGGGTGTTTCCATTCCATGCTGGCACGTTTTGTTTCCGGAGTACGGTGATGAACCCATGTCTCGTCTCCTGTGACAATGTGCTCGAGAAATTCTTGACCACTGACAGACTCTGAATATCGTTGCAGAAATGACAGGGCACTGTTCCAGTCGGCAGTCGAGCCGCCATGTTCAACTGACTCGTATAACCAATGTACGGTAGATGGCAGCCGAATCGACGTGCAGTGTTGCCAACAATGATTAACGAATTCACCTGATACAAACATAATCAATGTAGGTCCTTTAGTTACGAAATTATAGCCATGTAAACTTATTTTCTGACCGTCCCTCTCGTGTGTGTGTATATATATAATACACACAGTATATATATATAATATATATATATATATATATAATATATATATTATATATATATATATATATATATATAATATTCCGCTGCTGCTGCTCGTCCACTCGTAATCTTGATTGATTCAGGTAATTAACAGTAATCATTCTAATTATATTATTTTATGCATTTTAAGAGGCCCTCTAGTTTATTTTAGACATGTTTCTGCGTATATCAACACTTGAGAATGCGAAAGTATGTTAAGTGTACATCTTGCCCTAAATTTATTCCAAAGTTATCATACTGATTCAGTATAAGTACTCAATACTGTACTACTCGATTACATCTGTTTTGCATCTGCCTTTATCGTATCGTTTAGAGCTATTGATTAATTATTCGCTTATCGTTGCAAAGAAAACTTTTTCTTTTTTTTTTTGCTTCCTTTTAGCGATGAGTCATGGTTGTACGTCTAATAATAGCACTACTGTTAATTAATCAAAGGTTTAAATAAATTCAGCTTTTTGATGATAGTCTCAATGGATATGAGAGAGATTTCTCTCTATCATGGAGACCATGGAACGTAAAATTAGAATGTTTTCAGAAGACAGTTGTTAAAAAGGGAATATTATTGACATTTATCATGGACATTCGCTTATTCTTCTTTTCACCGAGCGTCCGCAATAGTGTCGGAATATATTATGCGATTATGGTGGACTTGATCTAGCCAAGGTAATATTTTGTTTTTAGGCTAAGCATTTTAACACGCGTCAACTTCTGTTGAGATAAACTTGGTCTGAATGTATTATTTCTAAAGAGTATTTCTTCTTTCTCCCTTTCGTTTTATTATGTTAAAGCAGCCATTGTTCTCGAGGAAATGAGTATATAGAATTAACCTTGAAAGCGCAGAAAATCTATAGCGTTTGACGACTTTAAATATTATATGAAGTTTTGAAACATCGTTCAGACCAATTCTTGTTCCTGTCTCATTTATACAAATGTTTTGTCCTTATCTGTTCAGTCTCTTCGCACCCGTCTGGTGCTGATAATGAAAGGCAACGCGGGTACCAGTACAATAGCTGAACTTTACATTTGACCTCAGCACACTCGCACGAAGCTATTTTTATTTTTGACGAAATTTTTAAGTAGTTGTAACGTATAGTTGGGATGTTTGCGTTCTTTTTTTCTATTTTCTCATTTGAGCTGTTCTCTACGTTTGGGTCCTCGGCTCAGCCATTATTCTTATTACTTAGGTATAAGTACCCTGCATTATTTATAATTTCTATTAATTAATGTTAAAGTATCGTTGTTATTGTCGCAACCACTGCTTGATTGCATTTACCGTGGGTTCGCTGGATGACCTTTAATTGGCCAAATTATTTCTCAGACTTGCTCTAAGCCCATTACGAGAGAGGATTGCGAGATAGTCTCAAATGGACTCTTCCAGGGACTTTTACGCGTATGACTCAAAGATATTAGAACTAATATAAAATTTCAACAATTTTCCTGTTGTATAAAATTCATAGATTATTTACGGTAACTAACCACGATAATTGTGCCAAATATAGTCGAAATAATATCACTTAAACCGAGATGGGAGGAACTATAACTCATTTTACATCTCCAAATTATACCTTAAATAGATCCTACAACAAGAAAAAAATAACGAAACCCCACTTTAAATTACCTACCAACCTTTTACAATTTTTTTTTAAACAAATTAGGTAAGTGGATGACGGAGTTCATCGCGTCATTCGTACAATCTGAAGGAGGAGAGTCACTTTTCGTGATTGGGTTTAATGAAGAAACTGCTTTTTTCATTAGTTTAAATTTTCTTCTTTAATTAAAAGATGGTTCCTCATTACATTTTAAAAATTAACTTCAAGTTCAGTTAAGTTCACCGAAGCCCGAGGTTCCCCAGTCCCCGCAATTCTTATTTTTTTAATCTAACTCGATGCGTTCTCGGAATGTAAGAGAATTTTTCCTCAACCTTCGGAGATCGTACTTCGATAAATAAACCACTGTTCGACCCTTTTTCGTTACAAATGAATTAAAAAGAAAACTCAAAATCCGGTTATTCCAACACTAAAAACATCGTCTAAATACTTCAGTTCCAGAAATTTTAAACATTAAAAGAAAAGTTTAGAAAATAAATCCTTTACAACCTTCTGAATATTAGTTGAAAAATATTTCATATTTTACGCTAGAGCGGCGCTTCCCAGCCGAGGTGCTGCCAAATTTCAACAAAAATACAAATAATTACAAATTCACAACTTGTTTAACGAGTGCAAATTTTAAATAAAAAACATTAACGGTTTATCACGTACATAAGATCATTATATAGGCTCAGTTTCGAGTTAACGTGATGCTCAGGGGGTCCGCGAAACAAGACGCAAAATCCTCGGTGGTATTGTTCGAACCACGACGGAAACTTTTTATCGGAGCGTGGTGGCGACCAACCTGGAAAACCTAGAGAACTCGGGGAATTTCAAAATTGCTCTGGAAAACCTGGAAAGTTCTGGGAAATTTTGTTTTTGCTTAGGAAAAAGTTGAGACGCGTGTTGTACCTGTATATACCTAAAAGGGATGTAACATTAGGGTGGTCCACACGTATATGATAAAAAATGAAAATGCACAAATAAGAGCTCCCGATGCATTTTCTTATTATATGGGAAAAAACCTGAGCTAAATCCATCAATATTTAAGGGTGGCGCGAGTTTAAATAAATTTGCCACCAGTTTAAATGGAATCTCTCTCTCTCTTATCCTTCCCCATAAGCAGTTGCGCCACCTCTAAATATACACGAATCGATCCAGTTCTTTATTTTCAACATCGTTAGTAGTAGTAATGGAATTACTGTATCGGCAAATGTCACGAGATATATATTTCTCGTTTTAAATTTTTTGGACCACCCTAATATAACATTCACCAGAGTTAAAAGTAACCGAAGTCACCAAAGTAAAATAGCATCTTGAGAATTAGTGACACCTTCTCGGGTCCCATGTCATTATTAAAGTATCGCGAAGAAGTAAAAAGAAATGCCTAAAAAGAGAACACCAAAAGTCCTGAAAGGAGATGAGACAGGAGCAATGAAAAACTCAAACGTCTTTGGCAAGGTGAAATCCTTTCTAGGAGATCCTTTCCTTTCCTGGCATAGATGTACAATGACTCCCTTTCTGTATGTTGATCTTCACATTCTTACACTGATGAAGCGCATCCTGAAGCCAGAGGTTCATCGGAAGGCTGACTGTGTGAAAGATCTGATGAAAATTGATCATGTTCGACGACAAAATCGTATTAAAGCTAACGAATTTGTACAGTACTACAATGGAATTTCCCGAATATTTGTCTGGGAAACCTGGAAAACGCGAGGAATTTAGAACTGGTGAGCCAGTAGCCACCATGCAGAAGATATACGAATGAAAACAAAATCAAATTATTATAATAATAATAAAATTAAAAACCTTTAGGTCGAAATTAGCGACAAACTCTGCTCTTCTTTCACGCGGTATTTTCTTTTCTGACAACACTGGTATCCCATGTCTTGGATTTCTTCACGGACAGAACTATTGTGATCTCCGGCCATACGACATCCGATCGACTTTACTTTCTATCGACAAGATAATATTAGGTTAGGTAGGTTAGTTTTTCTGTGTCGGTGTTTTGGTCTTGTCAACGAATGGGTATAGGTCCGTGGTCTCTCCGGTCAACGACCCTCTGCTCTAGGTCAAATTTTCGCCGATTTAATTTCCACGCAACAATAAAGCAGTTTAAGTAACTTCATTTTCTGTTGTTGTTGTTGTTGTTGTAAATGGTATCTTCCCAGACTGCCTAAAAAAAGGTTGAAGTATGCCGTGTTTACAAATCAGGAGGTAAAACTTCCCCTTCAAACAATAAACTCACCTTCGTCCTTCCATCCGTCAGTAAACTAGACGAGAGAGTAATATATAAATCAAATAATAAAATTTGTATTAAAACGCAAAATAATACATGGTCGACAATTTGGCTTTCTACGAAAAAAAACGACCAACGACGCTATATCTGCTACATTAAAACTTTATAGCAATCTAAATGACAAAGAAAATCAATAATCATCCTTCTTAACCTAGCTGAAGCCTTTGACACAGTACCTCGTGAAATACTTTTAAAACGCCAAGGATATTACAGCCTCAGGGAACTACTCTCAAGATGGTTCCGCTCATACTCGACTAACGAGGCAATTTATAACAACTCGCATCACAGACCGGACGTATATTCCACGGGTTGTCTGAAGGAAGCATTCCGGCACCTATCCTGTCCCTCCTTTATATAAATGACTTCTACCAATTATTAAATAATTCGTCCCGTTACCAATCTGCAGATGACACTTCAACCATAACTTCTAACAATGACTTATTGACACTCCAATATATATATATAGCTTAACGCCAACAAACTATCCTTTTATATATCGGGTGGGCAAAAAAAAAAGGGGGAGGGAGACCTCGAACTTTGGCTGTAAATCCAAGTTATGATCAGATTTCAATATTTTTTTCACACCCCACAACTAAGTAAATTTCCTATACGGTGAGCGGATTTCAAACGAAACGAATGAAAATTACGGATTTATTGAACATTTATGCCACTTTAAATTCTCCATTTACACTACTACTACTGCATTGTATGTGCGGATAAAAAATTACAAAGTACTCACATATGGTGCGACCTTGATGTTAAAAAACTGCTCGGTATGTTAACCACGAACTTCTACAACCTTTTTCAGTCTAGGACGGAACTCATCTATGGCTTTATTGATTTGTTCTTGTGGTAGCTCATTCCATTTTTCCAGAAGAAGCTGTCGTAAATGAGCGACATTTCTTACTTTGACCCGATAAATTCTCCGTGACAAATTTTCCAAAAGGCCGTAATCGACAGGATTTAAGTCAGGACTGTTTGGTGACCAAATTTAATACCGCTACCTGGTATTCTTTTGATATCTCCTGTTTTATCGATTTTCTTGAAGCTTGTCCAAACTTCCTGCAGTTGGCTTACGTTAATTAAAATCGCTTTAATTATCAACTTGAACCTATGATTAGTAAGATTTTTCTGGAATATTCGCCATAAATCCAATTTCTCGGCTAAAATACTAAAAGATGGCATAATTTTCATTAGTTTTCTTTGAAATCCGCTCACCATGTAGGAAATTTACTTAGCTGTCGGGTGTAAAAAAAATATTGAAATCTGACCATAACTTTGGATATATATATATATATATATATATATATATATACATTATATATATATATATACAGGGTGTTCCATAACATATGAGACGCACTTTCTGGATGGATTCAGGACCTGAAAAGTCTATGTAAACATATGCCCGAAATCGCTTTGTTTCCGAGTTACAGCCCGTTTTGTGTTCCAGCAATTTTTCCGCGAACTGTTTACAAACACTGCTTGCCAACAATGAGTGTGTACGAGACTTGTTTTATGTATGGCCTTGCCGATTGTAATGTTTCGTACACACTATATTCTATAACATGTTTTAATATCGTTGAGTGTAGAGCCATCAGTCAGTCAGAGGTGCATCGCGGTGTTTCATTGCTCGTATTCGTAACTTCTTACCGTGAACAAGTACAGTCCAGTGAAAAAAAAGAAACCTTAAGTTTTTGTGCTATTCAGTGATGGTGTGCATTTGAAGTAAGAATGGAGGCTTATTCAAACAGAGAAATGGCAGACATGCATCTCGTGTATGGACTTGCCGAGTGTAATGCGGCCGCAGCAAGACGTCTGTATTCGGAAAGGTTTCCGAATCGCCGTCTGTCAGAAAAGACGACCTTTCAGAGAATAGACGAGCGTCTTGGTGATACAGGATCATTCAACAAGCGAGTTTCAGTTGGTGGTAGACCAATCAGCGCCAGAACTGTTGAGCTGGAGGAGCGGGTACTGAATCGCGAGGAGGAACATCCTGGTGTCAGCACCTGAAGGATAGCAGCAACAGAGGGTGTAAGATGCTGTGTGGAGAATTTTACGGGAACAACAGCTTTACCCATATCACATTCAGAGAGTACAAGGCCTTACTGAAGCGAATTCCCCACCACGAGAGGCTTTTTTTTTTTGTACTTGGTTCCTTCAACAGTGTGCTCGCGATCCTCTTTTTCTATCCTCCGTGTTGTTTTCTGATGAAGCTGCCTTCAAAAGAAATGGCGTGATCAATTTTCACAACACTCATCACTGGGCCGAAGAGAATCCGCATGCCATCATCCAGTCAAGGCACCAACAACAATTTAGTATCAATGTATGGGCAGGACTTATTGCCGACACTTAATCTGTCCTTTTGTTTTTTGCCTGGAAGATTAACAGGAGAATCCTAATCGAGGCGTATTCAGGCGTGTATTCAAGCGCAAGGCGGTCATTTTGAGCACTTCCTTCAAAGATAAGGCGGATACTTGCTGGAACACACAACGGGCTGTAACTCGGAAACAAAGCGATTTCGGGCATATGTTTATATAAACATTTTTCATTGTTTTTAGATCCTGAATCCATCCTGAAAGTGCGTCCCACGTGTTATGAAACACCCTGTGTGTGTGTGTATATATATATATATATATATATATATATATATATATATATATATATACAGGGTGGGCCGTAAGTTTCCATACATAGGAAAATTTAAACGTTTGTTTTTATGTTTCAGATACCCTAAGAATATGCGTTTGTAAGATCTTGTTTACTGATGAAGCAAATTTTTACGTCAATGGAGAGGTTAATCGGCAAAACATACGTTATTGGAGTAATGCTAACCCTAACTGGCTGAGTCCGACGAAGATGCAAGGTGCCGGTAAAGTGATGGTGTGGGCCGGGATATGGGGTGACAGAATTATTGGACCAATTTTTGTCAGTGGAAATCTTAATGCCGAAAGGTATCTTAACATGTTGCAAGAAGAGATTTTCCCATCCCTGCTAAACGAGGAAGGTAACTTCCCAGTTTACTTCCAGCAAGATGGAGCTCCACCTCATTATGGTCTTCACGTGCGTCGGTATTTGGATCAGCAGCAGTTTCCGGATGCTTGGATTGGTCGGCGTGGTCCTGTGGAGTGGCCTCCCAGATCCCCAGATCTCACCCCCCTTGATTTCTATCTTTGGGGGCACTTGAAGGCCATGGTGTATCAGGAAAAGATACGAGACATAAATCATCTAAAGGAACGTATCACCAACGCCATTACAAGCATAACGTCAACTGTGCTAATGCGTGTTCATCAACAGTGGGGAACACGTATTGAAATGTGTTTTCAAAACAATGGCAACCATGTAGAGCATATTATATAAATAAAAATGGTTGTCCATAAAAAAATGTTTATTTTTCTAGGTATGGAAACTTACGGCCCACCCTGTGTGTGTGTATATATATATATATATATATATATATATATATATATATATATATATATATATAGGGTTTCACAACCGGTCTGCCATACTTTGGATGGTGATATCGAGTAAAAAAGTTAATACAACATCGGTACTATTTCCAACTGTTGCGGAACTACGGACGTTTTAAGGTGCACGGAAAAAATAAACGAGAGTATTAATCTGATGTATTTATTGCTACATTTTATGAGATGCACCTTGCAAATGTTCAAAATGTCTGCCTCGGCTCTCAATGCACAGCCTTGCTCGTTCCAAACAAGAGTCCACTGCCCATTGAATCATTTTTGGGTGTTCTCGTATATAAGCAGCGGCATCCATAATCCGACGCGAGAGTTCCTCCCTCGTTTGTACTTTGGTTTTGTAGACCATCTCTTTCATAAGGCCCCATAAAAAGAAATCTAACGGGGTTAGATCCGAAAATCTCGGGGGCCACGATATTGGACCAGTACGACCAATCTAACGATTCTCGTACTGCTGATTCAAGTAATCCGTAACATGACGACCAAAATGTGGTGGCGCCTCATCGCTGAAAGAACATCCGTGCCTTGTCTCCAAGGGCACGTCCTCCATCAAAAGCGGCAATTAGTTCGTCAGGAAGTTCGGATAAATATCAGCAGTTAATCGTTGTTCCAAAACGAACGGTCCAATCAGCTGATCTCCAATTACACCACACCAAATATTCATCGAGAATCGATGTTGAAAGTTTCCTTCAACGATACCGTGGGGATTATCGGCGGACCACGAGTGAGAATTTTGTCTATTGTTAATTCCATCCCGAATGAATTGTGCTTCATCACTAAACAAGTATGCGATTAAGAATTTGGCGATGCATAACCATCCACTGGCAAAATTGAACACGTTTATCGTAATCATCCGGTTGAAGAGCTTGCACACGTTGCAAATGATGGGGATACAAACCATCATCATGTATGGTTCGCCACACGCGGTGCGGATTCACCAATTCGTCTAGAAATCCTTCGAACATTGGTAGTTGGGCTACGTTGTACTAAGTCCAGTATGCGCTCCTCCACAGCAACAGTCCGTCGTGCTACATGTTCTTTGTTACGTGAAACAATTGTCCCTGTTTCCCTTAATCTGTAGTGTGTGTCACTAAACACTGGCCTGTTCGGTATTCGGCGGTTCGGAAAACGTCTTCGATATTCCTCAACTGCCGCTCTGCTGTTACCATCACAGAATCCATAAATGAAATGGATATCAGCGTATTCGCGGGTGTGAACTGTTGATTCATTTTGATTGTTCACCTCAGCGCAACACAGTGTTTCGTACCACAGACCAGAACTAACTTAAAAAAAAACTGAGGATTAGTAGTGGTAACTTCGTAAACCGAAACTACCACCAGTGTCGCCATCTATCGAATTACACACAAGTAGGGATTTGCTGTTTGCACATCTTAAAACGTCCGTAGCTTCGCAACCGTTGGAAATAGTACCTATGTTGTATTAACTTTTTTACGTGATATCACCCCCCAAAGTATGGCAGACCGGTTGTGAAACACCCTGTGTGTATATATATATATATATATATATATATATATATATATATATATATATATATATATATACAGGGTGGGCCGTAAGTTTCCATACATAGGAAAAATAAACATTTTTTTATGGACAACCATTTTTATTTATATAATATGCTCTACATGGTTGCCATTGTTTTGAAAACACATTTCAATACGTGTTCCCCACTGTTGATGAACACGCATTAGCACAGTTGACGTTATGCTTGTAATGGCGTTGGTGATACGTTCCTTTAGATGATTATGTCTCGTATCTTTTCCTGATACACCATGGCCTTCAAGTGCCCCCAAAGATAGAAATCAAGGTGGGTGAGATCTGGGGATCTGGGAGGCCACTCCACAGGACCACGCCGACCAATCCAAGCATCCGGAAACTGCTGATCCAAATACCGACGCACGTGAAGACCATAATGAGGTGGAGTTCCATCTTGCTGGAAGTAAACTGGGAAGTTACCTTCCTCGTTTAGCAGGGATGGGAAAATCTCTTCTTGCAACATGTTAAGATACATTTCGGCATTAAGATTTCCACTGACAAAAATTGGTCCAATAATTCTGTCACCCCATATCCCGGCCCACACCATCACTTTACCGGCACCTTGCATCTTCGTCGGACTCAGCCAGTTAGGGTTAGCATTACTCCAATAACGTATGTTTTGCCGATTAACTTCTCCATTGACGTAAAAATTTGCTTCATCAGTGAACAAGATCTTACAAACGCATATTCTTAGGGTATCTGAAACATAAAAACAAACGTTTAAATTTTCCTATGTATGGAAACTTACGGCCCACCCTGTATATATATATATATATATATATATATATATATATAAAGAAAACGTTACTCCCCCTTTCAAACCTAAACAAATTCATTCCTTGTTCTACAAGTGCAATAGGCCAAACTTCAAAAATCACATTAAATACCTTTGCAACAAATTAGCAAAGGTCTCATAATTAATTACAAAAGTAGGGACACTAGATCTCGGGTCCTATGCATTGTACAAAAGATAAGGACGAATATAACTGAAAGATTTCTCTGTGCGAATACTTATGAGCGCCACTGTATACGCTTTCCTATTTCAAATCTCTCTCCATGTTGCCGACTTGTGTTGCACTTCTAGCTTTACGTCTTTAGCATCTTATACGTAAAATATAATGATTTAAAAATTATACGTTAATTTTACACAATTAAATCAATTTACTACGCTCTAATAAACATTACTGAATTTCCTATTGAAACAAACACACACTATATAACTTTTGGTTAGCTTCTGCCCGAATTGTTCATTCTGACGAAGGTCAAGCTTTTCACTCCACTTTAGACCTACAGTTTAACGTGGAATCCGAACCACGTCCCACCAGCAGTCCAGCGTCTTAACCCTAGGCCACCCAGGGTGCTCATTTATCTACCAACCACTTTCTTTGTGTAGAAGGATGAACAGCTGGGTTTTGCTGCGCGCCTGCTGCCGTCACCGGGTGTATATATATATATATATAATGTTTTACATATATATATATATATATATAATATATATATATATATATATATATTATACATGTTATATATAAGCACACCGGACAAAAAATTAGTCACCCCTCTCAGAATGTACCTAATAACGTGTGACGGCGCCTCTGGCCTTGATAACCGCACGAATCCGGCGAGGCAGAGAGACTACGACGTTGTGCATGTACTGAACATCGATTTGCTGCCACTCGTTCATCAGCCGGTCCCGAAGTTCCGCCAGAGTCCGTGGGTGTCTATTCCTGCGCTTCACTTTCTGTTTCCAGCCTGAACAACACCTTCGACGCATTCAGGATTAAAGGCTCATTGGACCTGCGATGTACTCGTCGCCTCCCATCATTGGAGAACAAACAAAAACGGGACTCATCGGACCAAATTACACGTTTCCAATCTGCCGCAGTCCAGTTTTTGTGCCTCTGAGCCCATTTATAACGTGCCAATTTGTGACTTGCTGTTAACAGCGGCCTCTTCCGTGGTACCCTGCTCCAGATGTCCATCGCATGCAGTTCTCGTCGCAATGTCCGTTCGGAAATTGGTCGCTGGAGAACCTCATTGGTTTCTTGGAGCAATTGTTCTCTGGTTTGAAAACGATTTGCAGTTACTAGACGAGAAACATGGCGGCGGCCCCTATTGTCGAGAATTGTTTTCCGGCCACAGTTACGCCGTCGATTGTCAGTTGATTGCGAACTACACCACTCTTTGTAAACTCGCTGGACAGTACGCGTTGACACACCAACAAATTGGGCTACTTCAGACATTTTGTGTCCGTGGGCTCTGCCAAACACGATGGCTCCTTTTTGCCACTGAGTAACGTCTGCCTCACGACCCATTTTGCAGACTATATCCAACACACACTTTGTTCTTCACCACCTCACGAAACAGATCTGATCCTGTGTGCTACGTCACCGCTACTTGTCACTTACCAATGCTACATCAGCGCCCTCTGTGTGACCTTGAACTTCCTACTATCGGTGCTATTAGGGGTGACTAATTTTTTGTCCGGTGTGCTTATATTATACGTTATTTATATATATAATATA